>JAODAL010011709.1:0-98693 GCA_025379985.1 Phyllomedusa bahiana
GAAAAGAGGCCCCCTTGTGTAACTCTTTCCATTTTTTTATGTAAGTTTCGAGGATAGGCAAGCACACTCGCACTGCTATATTCACGATTGCCATTGAAGAGAACTGTAGAAGTGTGGCTCCTCCCTGTCCTCTAAGCGAGCTACGAGCCAGTCTCAGAAAGGTATTTTGTTTCATGGCAAAACCCCTTTAAGCTTTTGGTCACACACTGCAGTTTTGTTCTTTTGTATTTTTGTAAAGTGATCTAAAGTGGAAAACCTCTTAAAAACATTTACTTGGACTGAAGCATTTCACACAGATCAGAAGCTAGGGCTCTTTCTTAACATTACTCTTTTGTATTTTGTTAAATGTTAATCATTTATTAATTTTGTGTTTCCAAATTTGTACCAGGTTACAAAATTTACAAGTGTTAAGGATATCCCAGAGCAATTTATAAAGAAGAACGTAAAACTGCGTGGAAGAGTAGTTTGTGTGACTGAAGAAGCAATAGAAGTTGATCACATTCCGATCAGTCTGCCTCTTCTGGGATCCTTACAGAAGAAATGTAAGTATATTTTAGATTATATGTAAAAAGATCCTGATATGCTAAACACATGGGGGAGAGGGATTTTCCAGTAAGTATTTTCTATTATTCCAATAAGTTACTTTAGAAAGTTTAACTGCTTGCCAACTGCCCATAGACTATAAACATCCAGACAGTGTCAGTTTATCTATGCACGAATGTTCTTACTTTGCATCTTTCTGCCGTTTGGCCTTGCTACAGCAATAAGAGTTTTCAACAAAGTCCTGGCAGCCCTCATGTCACTTCTTTGCATCAGGGGGATTGCCATTAATCCATACCTGGACGACTTTCTAGTGAAGGCCCCATCATGAAGCGCCAACCTTGACAGCCTCAAGATCACCCTAAATGCCTTAACATGCTTAGGGTGGATTTTCAACATTGAAAAATCTTTCCTTGTATCATTGCAATGGTTGGAGTTCCTGGGCATGATTCTTGACACACGTTTAGTCCGGGGTCCATCTTCCGACAGTGAAAATCCAGTTTTTATGGTCAGGCGTTTACCTTCTTCGCAAACGCTCCCCGTGTAACCTTTGCACCTGTATGCATGTTCCGGACAGAATGGTTGCAGCTTTCGAAGCTGTGCCGTATGCACAATTTCACTCTTGGCTTCTCCAACACACCACTGGGATAGCTCTTCGTTTTCTCTAGACAAGGTGATTCTGCTTCTATCCCAAGTTCATGTCGACCTTAACTGGTGGCTGGTGTCTCCTGCATCATTTCAGGTAAAGTCATTTTTTCCTCCACAGTGGCTGATCATCTCCATGGATTCTAGCACCTCGGGGTGGGGAGCTGTCTTTGGCTCCTGGGCGACTCAGGGTCTGTGGTCTCCCCGGTAATCTCTCCTGCATCAATGTCCTGGAACTCAGGGTCATTTTTCTAGTCCTCTGACATTAGTCCCCTCTCTTCCAGGGTCATGCAGACTGAATTCAAACTGAAAACTCTATTGTGGTGGCTTACTTAAATCGTCAGGGGGCACCAGAAGCTGTGCTGCCTTACTTTCAGTTCCGTCCTGTTATTCATTCTGAGAGTAAAAAGCTGGATCGTCAACCTCATCAGCCGGACCTCAGTGGATCCCGGGAATGGTCACTCCTGCCAGAGGTTTTTCAGCTTCTTTTTTGGAAGTGGAGCGGTCCAGACGTAGATCAGTTTCTGTCCCTCCTCATCTTGTTCCACAAAAAACAAGCCATAATACTGCTGTAACGACAGAAAAATAGAAAAGTTATGGTTCTTGAAACACGATGAGAAAAAAAATATAACACAAAAACAGACTGGTCTTGAAAGGGTTAAAGATGGTTCTCTTGTAAATAAAGTCTAAAAGTTTTGTTCGGGATTACAAACACATGGCTGCTTTCTTCCAAAAATAGTACTGCAAGTGTGCACAAGTTGTGTGGCGTCTTAATACCTTACATATACAGGTGTGCTGCTTTTGAAAAAAAGCAGCTATGATTTTCTAACCTGGGGCAACCCATTAGTTAAGTGTGCACACTTTACAACTTTCTAATATATATTTTGTGCTTTGAATCGTTACTGCTTTCATGATATTTGTTTGCTGTCAGTGAATAAGAACAGTCTTTTTTACATGCCGAGGCAGCAGATCTATACCTCCTCCAATCCTGCTCTCAGCTGAGAAGTCAATACAGCCGTATCCAGTCTAGACAATGCTCTGTGAGCTATAAACTTGTGCAACTGCAGAAATCTTACTGATCATATTCTACAAGTATTTAGCTCACAGAGGATTACCTGGACAGTATAAAATTGTGTGCACTTCTCAGCTTAGAGTAGTATATAATTCAGTTTTTGCAACCAATTCTATCATATTGTTCCAACCGATAAAGAAAGGCTACATACTGTAACCTGTAGAGAAACTTAGGAGTTTCCCCCCTTATGGATTTATTATTGACTTCAGTGGGAGCTTAATGGGGTTGTCTCACTACATCAATTCATCTCACCTCAGGCCTGTTTTCTCAGTTTTATTTTTGAATTCATGGGCGTTTACTGGCTTTACTGGCCTGCCATGATGAGCTGCTGAGGACAACAGGCCTGTAGCTGTAGCAACCAGTGTTGGCAGCCTATCAGGAGAGATCAAACAGGTTTGTAGCTATAGCAACCTGAAGAGCTGATGCAGCCCATACAAGAGGGGATATCTCTGAATAGGTAGAACACTGTTAATAGACACATATTGCAAAGTGATTTGTTTTTGCAGAATCTTTAACATAAAAAGCAATCCTTGTAGCGAGACCACCACAATTTGTATGCAGTAAGCTCCCCCTAGTGGAGTTTACAGGTAGCTAACATATTATCATCTGTTTAAAGATGGAGCTACAGGCATATGATGAAATATTGACAATGTTTGGGTAAAAAAAATATGTATAAAGATAGACATAAGTGTGAGAACACCAAGTCCAGCGTTGGCTAAATTGGGCTGATGTCCAGGTCTGCTGTGCTGACGGAGGCATTAAAGTGGTTGTGCCATAAAAGACACTTATGACCTATCCATGGGATAAGTGATAAATGGCTGATCACTGGGGTCCCCCTGCCATTAGCCCCACCGATTGCTTAAATGGGGTCCCTGACTCACTATCCTTCCTCGCCATTCTCTTGGCTTGAATGGAACAGCAGTTGAACATGCACAATGCTGCTCCATTTAAAGTCTGTAGGGATAGCTAAGCGCTCTATGTGGAAATCTCTGTTTCCCATAGATTTTGAATGGAGCAGCAATTCACATGTTCGACCACTGCTCCATTCAAAGCCAAGGCTTTGAAGATGAGGTGCATAAGGCATCAGGGGCCTGTTATAGCGATCAGTGAGGATCCCAGTAGCGGGACCCCCAATGACCAGCAAATAGGTGATAAATGTCTTTAGTGGCACAACCCCTTTAAGCACCTGCAGTATTTTCAATTACAAGTACGTTGGCGATGATGACGTACATATAAGTTATATGCCCGTATGATCGCTGCGGGAGCATGGAAGTGATTGACAGCTAGGCTTCTGCTGTAAGAGCCAGAAGCGGAGATAATTCCAATCCTGGATGTTTAACTGTTTAGCTGCCACTGTCAATAGCTCTCTTTGTCCTCCATTTGGAGGCAGGATCTGACAGGATGAATGACTGCTAATACAATGAAGCAAAGTCATTCAATGTATTATAGAAGCGATCAAATATTGAGTGTAGTCCCCTAGTGGGAATTATAAAAAAAATTAAAAAGTTTTAAAAAAAAAGTGAAATTGTGGAAAAAAAACCACTGTAAAACACACATCCCTTTCCACACTACAAATGCTTAGCACTGAATTTTTTTCTTTTTTTTTAAAGTTGTGGTATTTTTTCTCAGAATGAAGCAGTGCGTATCCAGATATAAAGGATGTCTTCTTTATTATTTATTATAACTCTTTAAAAACACCACAGTGTGGCAGCAGATGGATAAAGAGACGGACAATAGGTCTCACACAACCTACGCGTTTCGAATCCATATTGGACTCACGGCCATAGCTTTCAAAACGTGTAGATTGTGCAAGATCTATTGTCCATCTCTTTACCATCTGCTTCCACACTGTTGTGTTTTTATAGCGTTATAATAAAGAATATATCCTTTTATGTCTGGATACCCATTACTTAATTCTGAGAAAATTTGCGTTTATGGTTGTTGCCAGAAACTAGGACTCCAGATAATGTATGAAGAGAGGGCTATGAGATGCATAGCAGAGAAAGCGAAAAAAGACTTTGACTTTATCTCTACATATTTGGTATTGACAGTGTCTATGACTAACTTGTCTATAACTTTCCTGATGAACGTCATAAAAAATATAAATAAAATACAGTGCCAGAGTTGCCGTTTTTGTTCATCCCATTGCACATAAAATGGAATAAAAAGCGATCAAAAAATCATGTGAAACCCAAAGTGGTACCAATGAAAGCATAAGTTCATGTCGAAAAAAAAAAGCCATTAAATAGCCCTATCAACCAAACAAGTAAAAAGCTATGGCGAATATAGTGATGCATAAACATTATTTGAAAAAAAAATTGTGTTAAGGTGCTACAAAATAAAAAAAACATATAATTTGGGTATCAATGTGATCGTAATGACCCACAAAGTAAAACTAATATGTAATCTATACTGCTTTGTGAGGCCATCCAGAGCTGCAAGCTCTCTTGTCTCTATTACCTACTAAAAGTGGTATGGCAGCACAGGCCACAGATCTTAAAGTAGCGTGGTGCAGAGAATTCCACATAGTCAAGTCTAATATTACATCAATACAGAATTGAATCCAAAACCTTGAAACGTTTCAGGATTCTGTGCAGCGTTCACTTGATGATATGCATGCCTCTCTTACCAAACAAGCAGTAGCCCATCAGACCCTAGCTTATCGGATAGATGAGCTTGAGAATAGAAATGGAAGGAATAACATTAGGATCAGTGGGCTTCCAGAATCTATCAAGACACGGGATCTGGTTTTGACAGTAACTAAACTCTTCAATTCATTGCTGAACCTAGCTACATCTAAGAGACTAACCTAAACCGCAGAGACTTCGGAGATATCTGACAAGTGTCCTTATTGCTGAGAACTTCTTCGCGACTTCCTGTGAGTGAAGTCCTTCTAACGGCGTGCTTGAGATGCTCCCTACTTGAGTTATATTCATTGCTAGAATGGTTTATGTCTCCTTTGTCATTTTCTTGTTCGTCAGGCGTCCCAGGTGGGGGTGTGCCCTATGTGATTTGATTTTCCACTTATGGTAGCTAATTGGAGACACAAATGCCTGAGCATCTTGATTGGATTATAGCTCTGGGGCACCCGTGCCTGGGATCGACGCTGGTCATAATTGATAAGTTTTTCCCATTTTAATCCTTTTTTCTCCTCTCAGCCCAGACCGTACAGAGGGCACTCAGGTGTACATGGTCCTTCTGTGGTATGTAACATATTGTAGAGTTGAAGAGAGGATATCCCTTGTCTTGTTTTCTATCCCTCCCCTCCCTGTTTTAAATTCTTTTTTTTCTCCTTTTCTTGGTCTTGTTCTTTTTTTCTCTCTCCCAACTACTTCTCCGGACCTCCCTCCAACCCCCTTTTTTTCTTTCTTCTCTTCTTTTTTATTTTTTCACCTATCTAGGCACATGAGGGACAAGATGTACTTTAATAGTGTTATTCGTATTACCATAGAATATACTGGTAAACCGCAAAAAAATTCTAAGTGAGGCAAAATGTGAAAAAAATACTTGCCCCATGTTTGCATGGTTTTTTTTTTTATGGTTTAAATTTTTGGGTATAAATGATGTTTATATTTATTTACGGGTTTGATACCACCCCCAAAATATCAAACAAAAAAATTAATGTAATAATTTTATTTCTATAGCGCCAACATTTTCCCCGCAGCACTTTACAAATTAAAGGGGTAAACATACAGTATTACACTTTAAAAGATTACAAATGAGACCAAGGTGTGAGGGCCCTGCTGTGAGAGCTACAATCTTTTTGTAGGGTGAAACTAAAAAAGAAGTGCCTTTTAAAATGTCCCCCCATTTTAAAAATGGGGGGTGGTTTACATGAAAAATGGATGAACCTCCCCCCGACGTAATCTATTTTACAGAAAGTGCCTGTGATCCCCAAGTGCAGGGGGGACGATGTGTTGATAGATTTAGGGATCTTGGGGGCCAGAGGGAAAAGATGTTTTTTTCAGGCCCTTTAAAACTGTGGGGGTTGGGGAATGTCCCTGATCGCCCGGAGTTTTCCAGAGAATTGGTGCCGCAGTGAAATCTTGTGGGGGGGGCATGGGGGGTTTCGGATGATTGAGGAAGAGTTGATATCATCAGCAGAGCGGAGAGAAACGGTAGGGCGTAGACAGAGATGGGGAGGAGTGTGGGGAGGACAGCCTGGGGGAATTTTAGGGTGAGAGTGCTGATTTTATACTGTTCCTGTACTGAGGGGAAACCCAGCAGTGACGACACGGGTAGGGGCTCAGTATAGCGGCTGGAAAAAAGACAAGCCTGGGCTGCTTTTGGGACGATTGGGAGGGGAGAGTTTACAGAGAGGGAACCGTAAGCAAGGGTTGCAGTAGTAAACGAGAAAAATAAGAGCGTAATGAGAGTTTGAGTTGTTTCCCAGTGAAAAAGGGGACGGATTTTGTAGATATTCTTGAGGGCGGGTGCAGGAGCGGGCAAGGGATTGGATATAGGGAGAAGGTAGATCAGAACCAATAAAACCCCCAAAGGGGGCCCGCTGTAGGAGAAATGGGGTACCACATAAAAAAAAAAAATAGCAGGGGGGGGGGGGGGTTGGTTATAGATGGGGGCCCCCGGAAAGACAAGAAGTTTCGTTTAGTGGGGTTTTAGTTTCAGAGGGAAAGAGAGGACATGATGTCAGAGACACGGCCAGACAGTCACTGGGGTTTTTGGGAGGGCAGGAGTGACCCACGGAGAGGTTAAAATTTGGGGTGCATCCCATAGAGATGGTACGGGAAACCCAAAATTATGATTTTTTTTCCAATGGGGCTGGTACAATGAAAAGAGAGAGGACCTAGAATGATCCCTGAGGAACTCCTACAGCAAAGGGAGGAGAGGAGGTCGAACAAAAAGAGAAAACCCAAGGAGGGGCAAGAGGTAGGATGGAAACCAACAGAGCGGTTCTGGACCAAAAGGTGTGACATGCTGAGAGAAGTTGGTGATCCCTGAAAAAAGCGAGAAGATCCAAGAGAACAACAATGAGTAGTTCCCCCCCTGAATTTTGCTGTTGGGGGTCATTTGAGACTTTAACTAAGGCAGTTTCCGGAGTTGGGGTGGGGAAAACCTGATTGCAGGGGGTCAAAAAAGAGTTTTAGAGAGAGATAGGGGGTTTAGGGAGAGTAGACAACTTTCCAGGAAGGAAATAAGAGCGGTAGAGACTGGGCGGGAGTTTAGCACAGGACGGGTCCAGAGAGGGCTTTTTATAAGGGGTTTTGATGGCGTGTTTGAAGGAAATGGAAAGTCCCAGTGGAGAGAGAGGGTTACAGATAGCGTAAGGTAGAGAGGCGTGGAAATAGACGGGCGGGGGGATGGGAAAGGGGGCAGTAGAGCAGTGGTGGGGCGGGCAACAGGAGAAACCTGGGCATTCTTCCTCTTCGTTGGGTAAGGGCGCGGTAGATTAGAGGGGTGCGGGGGGGGACGGTGGGAATTATTTGGGGGTTTGATGTGATGTTTTGCCGGAAAAAATTTTAAAAATTTTGTCTTTTTAAGGGTGGCCAGGTCTTTAGCCAGAGGTCAGGACCCCGGGGCCCGGCTTTAGGCCCTTTGGGGGAGTGGGAGGTGTCAAAAGGCATTTTGGGGGGTTTTTTGTATGTGGAGATGAGGAGGGGAAATTTTTGTTTGGCCAGTGAAGGGCAGTGTGTAAGCCTGAGCATGAAAATTTGTAGTGGGAAAGTCCAGTAGTTTTACTTTCTCCACCCCTCAGCACACCCCGGCATCGCGGAGAAACCATCTGAGGGGTGTGCCAAGGTGCGGGGGTTGACTCGGTGGTGGGGTGGAGTGGGCCAACATGTCCAGGGGGGGTTGTGAAGTTTTTATTGTAACGTTTGACAGCCCGGTAGGGGCAGGGGGGGAGGGGAGGGGGCAGTGAGGGGCTGTAGGGTCTGTGGTTCCTGAGTATTAAAGGAGCGGATATTTCTGAATGATATGGGGAGGTTTTTTCCAGAAAGGCTAGAATTGTGATAATGAAGGGGTAAGATTTTGGGCAAGAGAGCAAAAGGAAATTAGGAAATTGAAATTGAGGGGGGATAATTACGGTTTTCTTTATGTTAAGTAAATGAAAAAAAAATCCAAACATTTTCTATTTTTCTATTTTTTTCCGCTGAAGTGTACTTTTTATTGGTACTTGGTTGGAATAAGTGTGACTTTTTTGATCAATTTTATTTCAATTTTTAGAGGACGTGAAATGACCAAAAACCCCACAATTTTGGTGTTTGGAATTTTTATTCTTCTACGGTGTTCAGTGTACAGGATAAATGATGTACGCTGGGATCAATATACTTACTACACCCCTGGATGTATTTCTTGTGTGGGGTCAGTATACTCGTTACACCCCTGGATGTATTTATTGTGTGGGGTCAGTATACTCGCTACATCCCTGGATGTATTTCTTGTGTAGGGTCAGTATACTGACTACATCGCTGGATGTATTTCTTGTGTAGGGTCAATATACTCGCTACATCCCTGGATGTATTTCTTGTGTGGGGTTAGTATACTCGTTACACCCCTGGATGTATTTCTTGTGTGGGGTCAGTATACTCACTATACCCTTGAATGTATTTTTTGTGTGGGGTTGGTATACTCACTACATCCCTGGATGTATTTCTGGTGTGGGGTCAGTATACTCACTACATACCTGATTGTTGTTCTTGTGTGTGGTCAGTATACTCACTACACACCCGTTTTTTTTTTTTTTGTGTGGGGTCAGTATACTCACTACACCCCTGAATGTATTTTTGTGTGGGGTTAGTATACTCAATACATCCTTGGATGCAGGGCCGTTCCTAGGCTAAATTGCACTCAGGTTGAAGTGAAGAAATTTCGCCCCCCCTTCCCCCCCCCGGTAAAATAATGTGCCACAATGCTTCACCGGATAGTTGCCCCTGTAGCCATGTAATACCCCCCTGCAGCAACACAGTTAGCCCCATCAGCCATGATAGTTGCCCCTGTAGCCAGATAGTTGCCACTGTAGCTATGTATTACCGTACTGTAACCAGATAGTAGCCCCAGCAGCCATGATAGTTGCCCCCTGTAGCTTGTTGCCCCCTGTAGCCAGTTGCCCCCAGTTTTGCCCCCTGTAGCCTGTTTTGCCCCCTGTAGCCTGTTTTGCCTCCTGTAGCCTGTTGCCCCCAGTTTTGCCCACTGTAGCCTGTTGCCCCTTGTAGCCAGTTGCACCCAGTAGCCAGTTTTGTCCCCTGTAGCCTGTTGCCCCCAGTTTTGCCCTCTGTAGCCAGTTTGGCCCCCTATAAAACATAAAAAAAAACTACTTACCTTTCCAGGATCCCCACAGCGTGTCCAGGTCTTGGGAGTCGGGATGCAGTGTAAGCGGCGTGTCTCCTGGGACACACGGGAGCTGAGACTCAGCGTTGCAAGGGGCGTGTTGAAAGCCGTGTGCCCCTGCGACGCTGTGTATGTATCGGCGCTCTGACTGAGCGCTGATACATGCAGGAGGGGAGCGATCCTAAGTGTATGCAGCTGCCAGCAGAGTCCAGGGCTAACCACGGGGCGGGCGAGGCGAGCGGCGCCCCCTCTCGGGTGAGCGGAGCCCCGGCGCCCCGGGCGATCGCCCGCCTCGTCCACCCCTAGGAACGGTCCTGCTTGGATGTATTTCCTGTGTGGTGTCAGTATACTCACTACATCCCTGGATGTATTTCTTGTGTGGGGTCAGTATACTCTCTTTTCCCCCGGGATTTATTTCTTTTGTAGGGTCAGTATACTCACTATACCCCTGGATCTATTCCTTGGGGGTGTAGTTTCCAAAATGGGGTCTTTTTAGAGGCTAATCTTAAGTATTAGCACCTTAGGGTGTCCATAGACCTGAAGTGGTAGCTGAAAATATCGTAGTAAAAAGGGCTAACTAAAATCCAGTAGGTGCTTCTTCAATTGTAGGGTCTGTGGTTGAGTCAATAATCACATAAGTGATGGATATGGGATGTTTTTAAAAAACAAAAAAATCAGTATTGAGTTGTTTCTAATATTGAGTTGTATTTAAAATGAAGTGAGATATGTGGGTGTCTCTTGCAAAATAGTATTTTGGAATGAATATTAATGGGCTTCTCCAAGTTTTATGTAATCTCAATCATTTGAGGGATGTGACTTGTCTGTATTATTAAAAAAGGTGTAAACTAACCAATTAAGTTAATTGAATTCTTTTTAACTCCACAGGGCATGGGCAGGGCCACCTACTGGTCAGACTGGGTGGTGTAGAATTAACGCAGAATGGCAAGATCTGGTTACAAAATAATCTTCAGCCCTCTCAAATGCTATGGTTTCAGTTACTAAACAGAGAAGACTTAATGCTAGATTGCTGTGTATTCATCAACAGGGTAAGGCTCATTACTGTCTATGCCAAATTATAGTGGTGATCATGGTCTCAACCATAGAGCATAGATCGTCTTGTACAAGCGGGGAGATAAGTGACATGTCAATTACTTGCGGCGAATATGCGTCGCAAGTAATGCATGTCATTGGGGCCGGCGGGCTGCCACCCCCCCACGCCGCTGGAGTACGCGCTATTTAGCGCGACTTCCAAATCACCCGGCGGAATTGTGGCCGTACTGTACGCGCCGCAATTACGCCGTGTGAACATATCCTAACACTGTAAAGGTGTCCATGTACATTAGAACATCGTAAGTTACAGCCACTGATTGGACCAGAAGTCTGTTTTATGTGTATGAAAGTGAATGTCGAAGTCGGTGTGGAATATTGTATATCGCGTACTAGATTTTAAAGGAGTCTGGCAGCTGCTCTTTCCCTATTGAACCAAGTGTGCATGATTAAAGGGAAGTCGGGTGTCACAGCTGTCAGCCAATCCTATGTTCACACTTGTTGTTGTAGTGATCAATGCAACTGCATTGATTTACAAAATCATGTGGCCCTCCGTTCCACACCCTGATTGCCCAACCTGTCTCTTCTGGGACGGGATCACAGGCTGCCGACTGGTTCTCGTAGCAGCAGGGGGTGCGTAATAAAGCCCATCAGGTCTGCCATTTTACTTCTGCTATTGCATTCTGCCTGAGATAGGGTCTAATAGGAGAATCATGATTGAATGCTATTTTACAATATATTAGTATTGAACAATAGTGTAAAACGATTGTGCCCCTTAGTGGTCAAGTATCCTAAGGAGATTAAAAACATGTAAAAATAACATAAAAGGTTCAATAAAAAATGAAAAATATATAAAATTTAAAACACCTGCATATTGCTACATCCGTATAAATCTGAAAAAAAAAGGAGGGAAAAAAAAAGAATACTTGTGCTTTTCTTGGTTGCTTCATCTCCCCAAAAAGTTTAGAATAAAAAGTGAACAAAAATCACAAATAACCCAAAATGCTGTCAATATAAACTACACTTCAACTTAGTAGGTGAGAAGAAAATTAGAAAAGTTAATGGTCTCGGAAAATGGCAATAAAAAGGAAATTTAAATAAATAGTAAATAGTACAATGGTTTAATACAAATAGCAATAAAATATAACGGAAGCTACAGTCATATGAAAAAGTTTGGGCACCCCTATTAATCTAAATCATTTTTAGTTCTAAATATTTGGGTGTTTGCAACAGCCATTTAAATTTGATATATCTAATAACTAATATTGCACATTTTGTGTTAGTGCAATAAACCTCATTTCAATCGGAAATACTGTGTCCATCAGTTATTAGATATACCCAAATTGAAATGGCTGTTGCAACACCCAAATATTTAGAACTAAAAATGATTAAGATTAATAGGGGTGCCCAAACTTTTTCATATGACTGTATATAAATTTGGTAGATTTGTGAAGGTAACATGTCATTTATGTACATTAAACTCCATACCATCCCCCCCCCCAAAAAAAAGTGTTGTTTTTTTTCCCCTCTGTACATGGTTAATCCATGTGTCTAGATTTTACCTGAGTGAAATGATTTTTCACATACACAACTTTTAACAAAGTGCTTTCTCAGTATTTTTTGGTTGATTCAGCACTTTTTTCAAGGCATGGTTATCAGTCAGATAAATTTGTACCGACATTAGGTAGCACTAATTAAGGGGGACCTTTATTAAAACTGTCTTGTTCTAAGACTTTCATTGTTGCCCATAGCAACCAATCATAGCTCCCCTTTTATTTTTCTTGAGCTCTGTATAAAATGAAAGAGGAGCTCTGATTGGTTGCTATGAGCAACAAAGAAAGTATTAGACCAAGACAGTTTTCAGACATGTCGCCCTGAGTTTTGATCAGTTCAAAATGTTTGTTTATAGGACGATGAACGTGATCCCACCGAGATGTAGGTTTTATACCTATTGTATAATTCCACACTCAAACTTTCTGGGAAAATTCATCTTTTGTGGAGTTTTAAGCAATCATTTGTTTGAACCAAATCTTCAGACTTCGGTGGGGGGTTAGTCAGTTTTGCAGTTTTTTCTTTCATTTTAAGTTTTTCAGTTCATCCTAACATAAAAACTTACCTATATAGTAAATTTACTACTCTTGGTCTAGTAAACATAAGGTTTGTAGTTTCTATGCATGAACTACAATAGATTATATAAATCTTCAAAATTCTTTCCTTTTTTTCTTCTATAATCTTTTCCAAATGATTTCCTTTCCAAGGTGCCTCATATTACGAATAGGATGATTGCGTTTGTTTCAGTAATTCCATATAATGAGGAAATAACATTTTGTTTTCTTATTCTAGTAAATGATTATAAGGCCCAGTTGCAAGGTCACCGATGTTTTTTTTCCCCCCTTTAGGATTTGCATATATTTCATTGTACTTGATATGTATAAGGGCGTTCTCCCCAGGAGCAATACGTCTAGAGGTGTTGATGGAGACTGTCCACTGTTTCACAAGTTGCATACAGAAGTCTATGCCATGTGCATGAGTCCTGAATCTAATGACAGAAAAGAGAAAACTGATACATTGATTTTGGATGGAGGGTTATTAGCAAACCAATGCCTAAAATACTGGAGAATTTTACTATTCCACAATATTATTAAAACTAAACCATGCTTCATAAATAAATGACCACTTTTGGGTGTAAAAATGTAAAATAAACTAATGAGGTCTCTTACTCTTCAAAAAAGATTTACTTATCAGTAACAGTCTTTTTGTCTGGGTTCTATGTAAAGTAGACATGTTAGCTTGGAATTGGCAGAGAACTTTATTTTGTTTCCGATCCAGTCCTTGCCACATGAGTCCCCCCCCCCCCAAAAAAAATATCTATTTTCATATCTGCACCAGTGAAGTATCTAAATGTAAAGATTCATTTTAGATATTAATATTATGAATATTTTACCTCTTCACAGGGAGGTTTCATCAATGAATGTCTGAATGTGTATTATTGAAAGAAGGGCTCGGAAGAACTGTTCATATTCGACGCATGCATGAGAAGCCCGGACAATACTTGTCATTGTACAAAAGACTCCTGCCAGCAGAGGTCAAGGCACAGAAGGCACAAAAAGGTCTCTGGAAACAAGAGAGCCAGCTGAACAAACTGACCTATAAGATGCTAAATAATAGTATTATTCAGCACATGAAGCAATTCATCAGTTTGATGACAAAGTACTTGAAAAAATTTATGCCGTGAATAGTATAAAGAAACACTTTTGTTCATATTGATTGCTGCATTTTGACATGTTCCTAACAGCAGTACACACCTGAACCATTCCCACCTAGTGTTTTAGAAACCTTGATCTATACATTACTGAGAGGGATTTTTTTTAGTGCCACATCAGTCATTGTAACCGTTAAAAGCTTAAAGGGGTGTGCACACCATGCAGTTTAATAGCATTTTGTTAAGGTATACCAGCAAATTCTGTATGTAAATAATGCAGAAGGGTGTACCAAGATGGCAGTTTTATTACTTCCTGCTTGGTGCAGGAAGTAGTAGAAGTGTAAACATGGCAGCTATGGAAGCCTTCATTACTATGGTAACTGTTCAGCACCCTGCGATCTCTATGTGGGGTGATCAGAGGGGGAATGGTGCATAGCGATTGAAAACGGCTCTGATGCCTGCTATTGGCAGCGGATGTCAGCTGTAATAATCAGCTGGCACCCAATGCCTATGGGCTTGGCTCATTGTGTGAGCCCGCTCAATAACTCCTTACCAACAATAGAATATACCCATACATCCATTGTCGATAAGAGGTGAAGGCCTACATATACACTTGGCCAAACCTGCAGAATTTGGTTGGAACGTCCGACTGTCTGATATACAGGGGTCTTCCAATGATGTCAGGGGAAAGAAGGATCAGCCATGTTGAAATTTAATGCCTGATCTTTTTGTTTTCCATAGAGATAGGCCCCCGCCACAAGTGTCTGGCAGTGTCTTTCCCTACTCTTCCTATTAAGAACACATGCATGAAAATAAGGTGTCACCTTCATAGTGATGATCAGTATCACTTTATGTTATTAGGGTATCTGTGTGATTCTTGTTTACTCCAAATCATGTCATAAACATAGTTAAATAAAGGGGCTTGTTCACCTTGAATAACCCTTTTCCATAGAGCACAGACTAGGTGATTGTAGAGGTCCAACATCTAAAACTTCCCTGACCCTCTGTGGTAAAAGGTTTGATAGACAAGGTTTTTCCATCTCGTGTAGAATGAGGAAAGAGGTGCTTTTTATTGTTTGACGCATTGGTTTTTTACCCAGTATTGTTTATACACAGAAAAGTGCGTATGTGTGTGTGTGTACATATTATGAGACAGTTATAGGCGGCATTATTGAGGGAAGATATATTTCCCCTAGAATGCTCCCCTATGTGACTATAGGAAGTACAAGGACAGATATGTGTCACCGACAGGCCTGGTTTTGGTGAGGGGAGACCGGCAGCTTTGTCACTACCACTAAGTTACTGACACATTTTAAAGGGGTTGTCTCACTACGTTGATTCATCTTATCTCAGTCCTGTTTTTTTGGTTTATTTTAAATTAGGGACGTTTTATGGTTTACTAGGTGCAGTGAAGAGGTCGTAGCTTTGTAACCGTGCTGGAGCCTATCGAGAGATTAAACCCGGGTTGTAGCTATAGCGACCTGAGGAGCTGTGCGCCCATAAAGAGAGGATTCTCAGAAATAAGTAGGACACTGTTAAAAAGGGAAAATTATATTGAAAGTGACTTGTTCTTGCAAGATCTTTAACATAAATATCCAGTGAGACAAGATTTAGTATAGTGGCTCCAAGCCACTTATTCCGGGCTGGTCTTTTTCTAGAGTGGCTAAAGTGATGGGTGGGTGACGCTGGTTTCAGACCCCATAAAGTTGGGTATTCGGTTTTGTGTGTGTGGTGGAAAGAAAAGCTATTTGTAGTGCTGTGTTCGGTTTGTCGGGGCATCGTGTGTCTCTGATGTAGTAGGGGTTTTCCCTTGTTTGGGCAGACTCGGGAGCGGTTTTGTGTTGCACGTTTAGACTGACATTAAGGCTTTTTATTTTGTTCCCTTTTTAAAATAACGGGGGCATAGCCTGGATTGGATGTCCCTGCAGTGTCCCTGTCTCAGACTATAAAAACCCCTGGTTGCTCCCGAATGTTGTTTAATTCCCCAAATTATATTATAATTTTATATTTTTTTTTATATCATATATATATATATTTATTTTTATATTTTTTATATATATATATATATTTTATATATAATTTATTATTTTTTTATATATTTTTGCAATGGTACATGGTTGCCTGTTGTGCCACTTAGGTGGGATATAAATGGTATATAAACATGAAAGATATGGTTGGGGTGGGATAAGACCCAGGTATGAAATTGTCAGCCCTCTAAGTGGTTGGCAAACTGTTTTTGGATTAGTTTGGCTTTTCAGCCTTTTCCCTGGGTCGGTTTTCTTATTGGGGAGTGACAATGCGTTGGTGGGGTCTACCCCCCCTTTTTCCAGGCCACGTTTTGGTTGGGCTGGGGAGTTTAAATAAAAAAAGCCGGGTCCTTCAGGTGTGCCAGGTCCAGACCGCGGTGGTGAGGAACGCTATTTGTTTAGTAAGTGGCCAGACAGCCTAGATGTTTATTTGTGTTTGGGGTTTTGTACTTTCCCCCTGTCCCTAAATAAACTGGTTGAGGCCAGTTAAACGGAAGCCTGGTGTGTGTCCCAAAATAGTGCCCTAAAAAAAAATACAAAAATGGGCTTTATTACTAAAAAAAAAACTCAAATTCTTTGGGGCTTGTGAACGTCAAGGGCAACAAAAATGAACCAGTAGCTGCAACTTTCCCATTTATGTGACGGGGGAAAAAGATACATGTGCATAATTGCTAGAGAAAGATGAAAAATGCACGTGTGTGTTGTTTTTTTTTTATTTTTTTATTATTTTATATATTTTTATATATTTTATATTATATTAATATTCATTTTTTGTCACTAACTCAAAAGGGTTCAGAAATTAAAAATTAGCCATCGCCACTTGTAATTGGTTATCTGCTTTTTCTTGTTATCCCCTGGGCCCCTCCTATTTATTTGATTTATTGATATTTTGGGCAAAATGTTAATACCAAAATCTAGAATTGCTTAAAAAAATATTTTGGTATGATTATGGTAATTGTGACTCCTGGAAATTAGTGGCAGGGATGAAATTTTGCTAATTCTAATATATGGTGGATGTGGTACAAGTCATGTAAGGGGGTGAGGGAGGTCTATACTAAAAAAATTAATTCAGGCCCTTTCCTGGGCTGAGAGAGCATAAAGGAACAATTCAGAATCCCTACATGAGCCCAAATGTTTGGGATGCTGGTATGATCCTATGTAGCAAATAGGTGGTTAAGCTACATAAGACCATACTTGCCAACTTTTGAAAGTGGAAAAGCAGGAGATTGTAGAGGGTGGCACACCCATCTTGTTGGTTTTGACGCCGCCCTTCAAAAAAGCACACCATCCACCTAACTGCTTAAAGGTTTTGGAAGAAGAGGGGGAGATGCCCCCCTTTTAGCCAGGTAGTGCCCTTATAGCCCGGTTTTTGCCCCCCCATAACCAGGTTGTGCCCTTAGGGAAAGGTAGTGCCCCTTTCAGCCAAGAGATGCCCCCCTTTCAGCCCGGTGAGCCCCCTTTGTAGCCGGTAGTCCCCTTTTTAGCCGGTAGTGCCCCCTTTTTGCCCGGTAATGCCCCCCCTTTTAGCCGGTAGGCCCCCATTTTTAGCCAGGTAGAGCCCCCATTGTAGCCAGGTAGTGCACCCATTGTAGCCAGGTAGTGCCCCCTTTCTATCCAGGTAGAGCCCCCTGGCAGGGGGGTGGGGGGTGACCTCCAATAGCGGGACCCCCCCGCCAAAAACGGGAGGGTTGGCATGTATGCATAAGACACCGGGGTAAGCTACAATCTCTACACCTGAAACTGTACCTTGTATTACTGTTCAAAAATATGTTTTTGAGTAACATGTCCCAAAAACTGGATAATGCACACAATAATAACCTTCTACAGGGTTATTAATAATTTAAAGTCATGGAACTGGTGTAATTCCGCTGTTCCACAGACCTGGCACTGGCTGAAAAAGGTGGCAGTCCCGAGTGGGGCTAAAAACAGCTGCACGGGGGTACCTGTGAGCTACTCCTTGATGGAAAGGTATTACCAAAGGGTGTTAGAGGAATTGGCACTGAAAATCCCATGCCACGGAATTTATTCCCCTGTCCTCACCCTCAAGTGAGAAGCCATGTGTGCTGGCTTTAGCAGCTATGTGCTCTGTAGCAGAGACAGGATGTTGCATAGCTAATGAACTCTCCCTGTAGTTGTCTATAACAAAGATAACGCACTAAAAGGCATTCTTCTGCAGACCCGCCCGCTAGCTTTTCTTGTGTAAAATGTTGCGGGGAAATTTATATTGCAAGCCCCTGATAGCACAGGGTGGTTTAATAAACCCAGGAAAACATTGTAAACAAGCAGAACAATTAACTTGCTGTATATATGAGATGAAACTAAATCAAAAAAAAATTTTTATTCTGTTGAAAAGTATTTTCCCTTTTCCCATTTTTAATCCCTCCTAGCCATTTTACAAATTATATGCACATCCAAAACTATTTTAAAGGGGTTTTCTCATCACAAGTTTTTGCAGACTTGAGCTGTTTCTGTCTCTTACAACTTCAAATCCAGTGGTGTCTCTCTCCTCCTATGGTGGGTCTCTCCTTGCAGCAGGCATGTCTTCCCCCCTGAAGATGGTGAATCATCTTTTTTGAGTAGTGGAGGGGGAGGATGTCACAGCTTTGCAGACCTGAATGATAGTTCTCATGTTTAGATCTGTCACCCCCCTCCACAAGTACTTGTAACCCGAAAAAACCCGCATTATAATCAGCCCCGAATGATGAAACAAATGTGAGAAATCCAATCTTTTCCCCCTTGGGTTTTCAGGGAGGAGGTAGAGGGGAGCGACTATATAAGGCTGTGTTTTATTGGGAAGAGTGAATCTAACAGTACAGACTCGTAATTGCCCAGTCCTTCAACAGAGCTATCAGGGAGATGAGCATAGAGAGGAGCTAGGCAGCTTTAATTATACAGCATAGCAAGCTAGCACAGAAAATGTGGTAGCTAGTTTTTTTTCTTTATTTTACACAGTCAGAGGGAGTAAGCAAGAGTGCAGACAGTCAAACACAGACAGGGGGCAGCCCTCCAGAGGGGTTTGCCAACAGGCTGAATAATATCAGTAGCCCCAAACACAGCAAAGGGGGCGTGGCCCCAAACTCCCGGTGTGTTTGCTTGGGCGACAAAATTTTGGTCATATCGTTATGCTAAATAATTTAGGTAATGCAAACCAATTGCAAAAGTGCGTATTTTTACTGTCTCCATCATTACATATATAAAACCCCTTTAACCTCTTCATAATATGATAATATGGCTCTACATTTTTTTACCTTCTTGCTTTCCAAGAACCCTGTAACTTTTTTATTTTTTCATCTACATAGACGTCCAAGGATTTTATTTTGCGGGACAAAATTTACTTTCTAATGGTGTCATTCACTGTATCATTGAATATACTGGAAAACCACACAAAAATTGTGGCAACATGTGAAAAAAAGTAATTGTGCCATGTTTGCACGGGTTTTGTTTTTATGGTATTTGCTATTCTGCACAAATGATGGTATATCAGTATTCTGCAGGTTGGTAAGTTTCTGGCAATACCAAATATGTAGGGGTTTTGTTATGTATTAGTACTGCAAGAAAAATCCAAACATTTTCTATTTTTTAGAAGCAAGGCAATTTTCTATGACCAGTAAATTTTCTGTGCTTTCATGTATGGACCTGATTAATGGTGCATTTCTTGTTAGATGGAGTGCACTTTTTATTGGTACCATTTTGGGACAGATATGACTTTTTCATCACTTTTTATTTCAATTTTTGTTGGATGTGAAAAGACCAAAAACCCCAAAAATTTTTATATACCGTGTTTAGCTGATTTTGTATTTTAACAGATCAGACTCTTCTGGATGTGACAATACCAATTGTGTGTAACTTTTTTATTTTTTGTATATTATTTGTAAAATGACAAAAGCAGGGTGAACTTTTAAAACATTATATATAATATATATATATATATATATATATATATATATATATATATATATATATATATATATATATATATATATATATATATATTAGCTTTAAAACATAATTTTTTTTTCTATTTTTATATTGAGTCTTCCTAGGTTGCTTAACCATTAGGGGGCATGATCTTTAGTACACCCTTTCACATTGTATAAGCAATGCAGAAGGGTGAACAAAGATGGCGGTTTTACCACTTGGGCCATCACAGTTTTCGTCAAAAATGTGTGCTAAGAATCTCAAATTTTTATGTATTCAAAAAGTAGCAGAAACACATAGTTCATATATTCCAATATATTACAATAGTTCATATATTCCTTGTTTTACTGTCTCTTAGCGCTTGTAGAGTGCTGCTGATATGATTCGCCAATTAACATGAAGAAACTTCATGTGCTTGGGGAACACCATTGGTCAAGCAGAACAATGACAAACGAATGCAAAAAATAGAAAAAAGAAAATTGAATAAAAAAAATGTATTTTAACTAAATGGTTAAAAACTAAAGCAAGTCAGATAAGGAAAAAAATGTATAAAGTCCAAGAAGCCGCTTACGCATTTCAAACCATAAGTCGTAGCAACCAGCAGTTATCTCAGCCATAAGTGGATCCAGATGTCAAGTTAGTCAAGAACAAGGAAGAACTTTGATCTGGAGAAAATCTTCACCAGTGACCACTTGAAGGTCTCTTACAAAGGGTTAGTTGTTGCATATCTGTTTCCTTATACCAAGGCCAGTGTACTCAATGAAATCCTGTTTGACAGTTTGGCTTACTGCCTAGTTATTAGGCTATGTCAAATCCTAAAAACGTTCATAAAAGTTCTTTGTCCACTGCCTGTCAAAAGCTGCTGAAAAACATCAGTTTTTTGTGCGTTTTAGTGTTCTATTATGCGATTTTTGTCTCCCTTATGCAGCCTTTTTTGTGCGTTTTTTTGCCCTTTTTTTGTATAAATACACAGCATTAGATTTGCTATGTATTAATGCAAAAAATGCACCAAGATAAGCGCCAGAAAATGTCCGTCGCTTTACATGAACTCCAATAGCAAATTTTCTGCCCTGCTTTGGCGTTTTTTGCAACATGTTTGGAAAAGTGACCAGAAAATAAAACGAGCAGAAAAAAGACGTTGTGTGGAGACAGCAGGACCTTTTTACTATGCAAGTCTATGGAACCTCATTTTAGTCGTTTTTTTCAGCGTTTTTATAAAATGAAAAACTCTGAAAAAAATGGCCGTTTTTGTGTGCAGTGGAGACATAGCTTTAGAAGTTGAATGGCCACACAAACCATTGTTCGGAAGTTGTGATCTTTCATGTGGTTGTTTGCTTCCATTATTGGCACTAGCATATCTTCTGTTTACACAGGGTGATCTGCTGCTGACAAACAATTATTTTTACAACTGCATGAAAATGTGGTCAGCTGATGGGAGTTATTAGAGGGAACCTGTCGGCTACTTCATTCTGCCCAAACGACGGGTATCATGAAACAGCAGCAGGATACCCGATCCTAACCCTGTGTTTTACTCTGAAACGCTGCAGCGTTCCCGGGTTACACACCCAGTGAACTTGTCCCGGATGCGGGGAGAGGAGTCTGATGTGAGGCTTCTCCCTGCCCCCTCAGCTTGACCGACAGCTCTCTCCCATGTTTTTGTAAAGGGAGAGAGCTGTCAGTCAAGCTGAGGGGGCAGAGAGAAGCCTCACATCGGACTCATGTCCTCTGGGCACAGCAGCTTCTTGGTGTTTTATTTGGGAACGGCACAGCGTTTCAGGGTAAAACATACAGGGTTAGGATCAGGTAACCTGCAGCCATTTCATGCTGCCCTTCGTTCGGGCAGCATCAAGTAGCTGACAAGTTCCCTTTCAGTTCTGATACCACATATTTTTAATCTGGTCTTCAGATCCACAATCTTTAATGCATTTGAAATGATCTGCGCCAGTGCAGATTTTATGTAAGCATGACGCTTGTCTAATCTTTCATAAAAGATAGGCATGAGTATAGGTGACATTTTGTGTGCCACTGTTGTGGTCTATTGCAGAGAAGCCTGGGCGCCAAAGCAAACTTTTGGATGGGGCCCCCTACCCCCCCTCCTCGCCTACCTCCCTGACCACTAACATTTACCAGGACATGCTGTTAGATAATATAGATAATACAAGTGGCAAATACCTCACCATACATATCACCATCATACTGCTACCAAACAAATCCAACTATACCAAGACCAACATTACCAACAACACTACTACATAAGGACCTGATTATACCGCCAGAACACGACAACAAATTACCACCACATAGTGACTAAATAATACCCCTACTCTACTATGATCAGTACACAAAGAACAATAGTACTGCCATATAGTGACCAAATAGTGGTATATACTAGGGCACACAGGCTCTGCAGACTGTATATAACCACCATACAGTGACCATATAGTGGTAGACACCAGTCTACACAGACACTGCTGACATAAGTGATTACAGTGCAGTTACATCTTGTGACTCACAGGTGACATTTCTCTGACAAGTCGTTGACTTCTCCTTTTGTTCTGCATCCGGTCCAGTCCGCCATCATGATGACGTCTCCCGACCTCTTGTCCCTGGAGATTTAGACACAAATATCTTAGAATCCTGACTTTTCCAGCACCTGCCCCCGGCTATATGGGGTCCATTTAGGCAGGCAGGGTTTAGATAGGCTATATGGGGCCCCAGATAGGCCAGGTTTAGGTAGGCAATAGGGTCCTCATATAGGCAGGCAGGGTTTAGGTAGCTATAGGGCCCCATATAGGCAGTCAAGCAGGGTTTAGGTAGAGTATAGGGCCCCATATAGACAGGCAGGCAGGGTATAAGGGCCAAATAGGTAGGAAGGCAGAGTTTAGGTAGCTATAGGGGCCATATATGTAGGCAGGCAGGGCTTAAGGTAGGCTATAGGGGCCCCATACAGGCAGGCAGGACATAGGGTAGGCTATAGGGGCTATATATAGGCAGGCAGGGCTTTGGGGAGGCTATATATAGGCAGGACTTTGGGGGCTATATATAGGCAGACAGGGCTATAGGGGCTATATATATATAGATAGACAGGGCTTTGGGGGGCTATAGGGGCCAATATATAGGCACTAGATATAAGCAGACAGGGCTATAGGGATCAACATATAGGCAGACAGGGCTATAGGGGCTAGATATAGGTAGGGCTTTGGGGGCTATAGGGGCTAATATATAGGCAGGGAGGGCTATAGGGGCTAGATAAAGGCAGGCAGGGCTATAGGGGCCAATATATAGGCAGGCAGGGTTATAGGGGCCAATATGTAGGCAGGCAGGGCTATAGGGTTGAATAGATAGGAAGGCAGGGTTATAGGGGCCAATATGTAGGCAGGCAGGGCCATAGGGGCCAATATATAGGCAGGCAGGGTTATAGAGGCCAATATGTAGGTAAGCAGGGCTATAGGGGCCAATATATAGGCAGGCAGAGCTATAGGGGCCAATATATAGGCAGGCAGAGCTATAGGGGCCAATATGTAGGCAGGCAGAGTTATAGGGGCCAATATGTAGGCAGGCAGGGGGCTTCATTAATATTAAAAACATAAGAAAGCACTTACTCACCTGTCTCTCGCTCCCTCGATGTGACTGCGCAGCCAGCCAGCCAGTCTGTGTTCGGCGCGGGCCGCGCGATGATGCGACATCATCGCGCAGCCCACGTCAGCACTGTGGGCTGGCGCAGGCTGATTAGCAGAGCGGAGCCGCTCTGCTGCTAATACCGGCCAGTCCTGGCTTTGAGCGCTCGTGCCGGAGGGCCCGGGCGTTCAGAGGCAAGATGCGCCGGGCCCCGCAGCTCCGCATCCGCCGTCAGTGAACTAGTATGCTCACTGCCGGCGGGCGCAGCAGCCGAACCACCGGGGTAGCTGACGCCGGGCCCTCTAAGAGCTAGGGCCCCGGGGCAGCTGTTACATCTGCTACCAGGGTAGTTACACCCCTGGTCCATGGGTAATGGGACGTCACCCATATAAGGGAGTTCAGGGGTGTTTTTTTTGGGGGGGGAGGGGAGGGAGGGAAGCAGACTTGCTGAAAAATGTAACCTATACCTTGGTAAATAGACGATATACAGTGGGTACAGAAAATATTCAGACCCCTTTAAATTTTTCACTCTTTCATTGCAGCCATTTGGTAAGATCCAAAAAGTTAATTTTTTGCTCAATAATGTACTCTCTGTACACCATCTTGAAAGAGAAAAAAACAGAAATGTAGATATTTATGCAAATTTATTAAACAAGAAAAACTGAAATATCATGGTCTTAAGTATTCAGACACTTTGCTGTGACATATTTAACTCACATGCTGTCCAATTCCTTCTGATCCTCCTTGAGATGGTTCCACTCCTTCATTGTTGGAGTCCAGCTGTGTTTAATTAAATTGATTGGACTTGATTAGGAAAGGCACACACCTGTCTATATAAGACCTCACAGCTCACAGTGCATGTCAGAGCACATGAGAATCATGAGGTCTAAGGAACTGCCCAAGGAGCTCAGAGACAGAATTGTGGCAAGCCACAGATCTGGCCAGAGTTAAAAAAGAATTCTGCAGCACTCAAAATTCCTAAGAGCACAGTGGCCTCCATAATCCTTACATGGAAGAAGTTTGGGACGAACACAACTCTTCCTCGACCTGGCCATCCAGCCAAACTAAGCAATCGTAGGAGAAGAGCCGTGGTGAGAGAGGCAAAGAAGAACCCCAAGATCACTGTGGCTGAGCTCCAGAGATGCAGTAGAGAGATGACTATCACTGCAGAGTGTGCTGACGGAGACCTCTCCTCAGTGCAAGACATATGAAAGCCTGCATACAGTTTGCAAAAACACACATGAAGGACTCCCAGACTATGAGAAATAAGATTCTCTGGTCTGATGAGGCGAAGATTGAACTTTTTTGGTGATAATTCTAAGCGGTATGTGTGAAGAAAACCAGGCGCTGCTCATCACCTACCCAGTGCAATCCCAATAGTGAAACATGGTGGTGGCAGCATCATGCTATGGGGGTGTTTTCAGCTGCAGGGACAGGATGACTGGTTGCAATTGAAGGAAAGATGAATGCGGCCAACTACAGAGATATCCTGGATGAAGACCTCTTCCAGAGTGCTTTGGACCTCAGTCTGGGCCGAAGGTTCTTCTTCCAACAAGACAATGATACTAAGCACACAGCTAAAATAACAAAGCAGTGGCTTCAGAACAACTCTGTGACCATTCTTGACTGGCCCAGTCAGAGCCCTGACCTAAATCCAACTGAGCATCTCTGGAGAGACTTGAAAATGGCTGTCCACCAACGGTCACCATCCAACCTGAGGGAACTGGAGAGGATCTGCAAGGAAGAATGGCAGAGGATCCCCAAATCCAGGTGTGAAGAACTTGTTGTATCATTCCCAAGACGTCTCATGGCTATACTAGCTCAAAAGGGTGCTTCTACTCAATACTTATCATAGGTTCTTAATACTTAAGACCACGTGATATTTCTGTTTTTGTTTTTTACCAAATTTGCAAAAATGTCTACATTTCTGTTTTATCCTTTCAAGATGGGGTGCAGAGTGTACATTAATGAGCAAAAAATGAACTTTTTGGATCTTCACAAATAGCTGTAATGATAGAAAGAGTGAAAAATTTAAAGGGGTCTGAATACTTTTCATACCCACTGTATATAATTGGGTATGGGGATGTAATGAGGAATCTCAATAAAATTAGTAGATGCTGATTAACCCCTTAACGCCGAGGCCTATTTTTTTCATTGACGTTCGTTTTTCCCTCCTGGCCTTTTCAGCACCGTAAGGCTATGTTCACACGGCTTAATTGCGGGACGTAATTACGCCCCGCAATTACGCCGTGTGGACGGGGGCGGGAGCGTAAGCAGGGGGCCGGCACTTCGCCGGCCCATAGACTATCACTGCTAGCGGCGCGTATACGCCGCTAGAAAGTGACATGTCAATTATCTCCCCGCCCGGCGGATTCGCCGGGCGGGGAGAGGAGACGTAATCCATAGTTCTCTATGAGAACTGTGAATTACCATAATGAATGGGCCGTTTTCGGCCCATAATTGGTGCACTTCGGCGCGTAATTACGGACCGAAATACGGCCCATTATAAGCCGTGTGAACATGCCTTAACTCTTTTATTTTTCCAGCTACATAGACATATGAGAGCTTTTATTTGGTGGGACAAGATGTACTTTCTAATGGTGTCATTCACCGTACCATAGAATATACTGGGTAACCGCTAAAAAAATTCCAAGTGGAGAAAAATGTGAAAAAAACATACTTGCACCATGTTTGCGTGTGTTTCCTTTTACGCTGTTCAATCTTGGGTAAAAATGATGTCTTATCTGTATTCTCTGTTGATCTGTTGATACGAATCTGGCAATACCAAACATGTGTGGTTTATAAAATAAACAGCATGTGATTGATGCTCTGTATGTTACATTGATGTCTATGACAACTGTATTGTACATTGTTTGGGCCATATTTCAGAATGTATTTTGGTGAAATTACACCCAAAATACGCACAAAAATATGGCCCAAAAGACGCCGTGTGAACACCCCATCAGAAGCTCTGATTTAGGTATGCAGTCTCAATTACTGATGTTGTTTGCCACTGTTACTGCACCTGCAGCTAAAAACCTTGAAGGGTGTAGTTCCTAAAAATGTGGTCTTTTGTGGCATGTTTCTTGGTTTTAAAAAAATGCAAATTGGCTCCCTGGAAGAGAGCATAGGTCTGTGGTGTCACCTATCGGAGGTAGCATCCCCTGCAGTCTGTCCCTTTAAAGAGCCTTCAAACATTACTGGGGATTTAGGCTAAGCTAGTAGTTTCTCCTTAAAGGGGTTATCTCGCTACAGCATTGGCAAGCTTTTCTGCTGGTGGCCAAGCTGAGATTGTGAAATGGAGGGGTGTGTTTCTCCTCACAGCAGGGAGTATCTTCATTCTGTGCAGACAAGCTCCCACACTTTGTGCATGCTGTTATGGATATGTTCACACGGCGTGTTGGATCTGATTTTGGATCTGTTTTTAGATGCGTATTTGGATCCATGTTTCGGACCCTAAATGGACCCAAACACACATCTAACAATGTGCAGTGTGATGTACATTGCTTTGAGTGATCGCCGATTCGTGTTTACATACATCTTTGTGATGCGTCTTTCGGATCCGTTCAAAGAATTGTCATCTCAATTCTTGATCTGAATGACGCAGTTGACGCCCTATTTAAAACTATAGGGTGCGTTCCTGCTACAGCCAAAATGCACCCAAACACACACCTGCGAGTTGAATGCGTGTTGGATGCCTTTTGAATGCGTTTTTCAG
Organism: Phyllomedusa bahiana; assembly: GCA_025379985.1. Taxonomy (NCBI): domain Eukaryota; kingdom Metazoa; phylum Chordata; class Amphibia; order Anura; family Hylidae; genus Phyllomedusa; species Phyllomedusa bahiana. Next base: position 27,075 of record JAODAL010011709.1, read on the forward strand.
ATCTGAAACGGATCCAAAAACTGATCCAACATGCCGTGTGAACATATCCTAAGGGCCGGTCACACGGCTTATTCAAGCCGTAATTGCGGGACGGATTTTGCCCGCAATATGGCATGAATAAGGAGCGGGGGCAGTTCGGGGGCGCTGCCCGCCGGCCCCATAGACTTTCATTATCCACGGCGCGTTTTCCGCCAGGATAATGAACATGTCAATTTCTCTACGCCTGGCGGATTCGCCGAGCTGAAAGGAGAGACGGAATCCATAGTTCTCTATGAGAGCTGTGGATTACCGTAATGGCTGGGACGGATTCCAGCCGTATTGCAGCGCAGTACGGCGCGCAATACGGCTGCAATCCGTCCTTGAAATAAGCCGTGTGAACGGCCCTTAAGGCTCTCTCTCTCACATAGTGACATATCCTGCAGAATATTACACCTCTACCTCTTGACATACATATTGATATATTCAATTGACCACTCTACAAATCTGCAGAACATTGCTCCTCTAGCTCCTGATAGATACATAGTGCAATATTCTACCGATTCACACACCACTGACCTATCTACAGATTTATGTGTTTTACAAGGGAGTGCACAGAACAGTGAAAGGAATGTGCTACAAAACTATATGTTTTATCTGTAAGTATTTTACATGTAATCTTCACACTCTCTCTCTCTCAGTACAGTTTGGTTCTACATGGCTTTTCTCCGCGATGAGTCCTTTCCCATTCACATGTTCATATTCCGTCCGAAAATTGGATGGAAGAATGAACATGCACAACGTTTTTTGAGCTGCCCGCGGTGTGAAAAACCGCCGGGCGGAAAACCCGTGCAGTGGGGACTGCTGCACGGGTTTCCCATAGCGGCCCGTGTAAAAGTTTGTGGCCGGTTTTTCAGACAGTTTGCAAAACCTCAAACCGTCTGAAAAACCGGCCGCAAACCGGTGCCGTGGGGACATGCCCTTATTGCATCGGATTTTCACGGTTTCAAAATATTAAAACCGCTGAAAATTTTACGGTTTTTCTATGCTGTGTAGACCTAGATCACTCTGGAACTCTATTTAAATGCTATCTGACAATGTTGCTGAAAGGACAAATAAGGGTTAATGATTGGGTGGATGAATGAGAATATTGCTTTCCTCACCTGAATGTAAACAGATTAGATCAGCTCACTTCCTACAGTCAGGTGATAAGACCTAGAGTCCTGTTCTGTGTACATAAAGACTGCTGGAATGAGCATCAGTACTCACAGCAAGACTAAAGTACTCTCTGCAGGTATTGTGAGCGAGGAAATGCATCATGGCTAATAGTCACATATATTTGTACGTACACATATGTTTGTTTGCTCTATATATATATGAATTAATTCTGTAATACTGTAATCTACATCTTTCATCAGACTAGTAAGAATGTCATTCAGCAGGTCACAGAATGATTCCGTGGTGTCAGATCACTGATTGCTGTTTATGGCAGCCTGTATTGTGTAAATAGATTGCAGAAGGTTGGATTACACAAAACAGAGAGCCATGAGCAGGCAGCCTGGGACCTCTGTCCATCCATTAAAGGGTTATACGTACAAAGATGGATTAGGAGCTGAACCCAGCAGCTGTCAACTGAATATTACTCTGACCCCAGCAGTTTAACCACTTAGTTGCAGTGCAATAGTGACTACATCATCTAAGCGGTCCACAATAAAAGTTGCTCGGCACAATAGTAAAAAAGACTATCTCAGTGCTGGGTCATACAAAAAATCCAATATATGTATATAATCACCCGCACATGAAACCGTTTTCCAAAGTTTTGTACTTTTTTATTTGATTTTCTATGCATGCAAATTAATAGGAGCCTCAAAATTCATCTCAAATACAATAATTTTCGACTTAATTAGCGACTCTCTATGAACATTTTCGATCAAGCAAAGACCTTTCTCAAATCTGTCGCTCTATAAGATATGGGAAAAGCATGAAGGCTCCGCAAGATAACGGTGCTCAATCACCTGACGGCAGAGAGGAAAAGGAACGACCGGCCGTAGCTTGGTAGAAGATAGTAAGTGATCGCTAGGCTGTTAGAGAGGGGGACTCACTCTGTCACCTGACGTCTCACCCATGACACTCACAGGGAGGGAGGGGGTGTTCTGTTAGGTTGTCATAGCAGCTTGGGGGCTAATAAAGGCCCCAAGGGTCTACCATCTTTCTACACCTACTAAGGTAACATGATCAAGCACAATAAACGGAATCAAACCTTAAAAAAAATTACAATGTATTATACAAGTGATCAGGTAATCACATAGCAAAAACATAGAAGAAACAGATAATTTACAGCAGAAAAAGACCATGTGGTGCATCAGTGGCCGAGAGCTCCTTAGTCCTGACCACAAGCTCAGACATAACCTCTCCTCTCAGGCAGCTACAGTCAGTCTATTCCCTGCCAAGTAATTACACACACTCACTGCTGAGTGTTCAGCCTAAGGTGCTGTCATTCTACTCCTATCCTTTGTGCTCCTTAGTAATTAGTCAAACAGTGCAAATAAAGTAAAAAAGAAATCTCAGTCAGGTATGTGTATTGGGAAAAGAAAAATCCACATGTTTGGTTCCTGAAGGGATTTGAACCGAGGATCCTTTGCTGAAAGGCAGAAGTGTTAACCCCTCAGCTACATTGTAGCTACTCACAGATCTTCACATTAACAGACCTATGTTTGACTAGAGAAAAACAGCACACTGTGGGGAAAGGCACAAAAAAATACCAAAAACTATAAAACAGGTTTAACATCTGTTTAACGTACAGTCAAAACCATATAAATAGTAATACAAATAAAGGTTATGCACACCTGAGGTTAACAGGAGAAATGGGTGCTATACGTGGAAATGTAGTTCTATAGTAAATTAATAGACTCAAAGCACACCAAATGATCAAAATTAGATAATTTAATTCAGCATGAGCAGAATTTCCACGTATTAACAAATCATGAAACATAACTGCAAAAATGCTCATATATACAAATGGCAGTAGAGGCCTAGAGAGTATAGAATGATCAATGTGGACGAGTTTCGCGAAAGGCCTTTAATCAAGAACATCAAACAAGGAGTATAGGATCTTATGGTTTATAGAGGGGGTAATATATAAGTCCAATGCTAGAACTAAATGTAATGACAAGCCTCCACAATAGATTAATAAATTTCAAGAAATGTGGATCATGCTGGCTGTAAGCAGTAAGAGCTGTGGTCTAGTGGCGGAGCCAGCGAACAGCGTCCGCAGTCGTCAGACGGGAATTCCACATTGACATGCTGATGTCATCTCTGGCCTCTACCTGCCTTGTATAATAATGTAAGAATGTTCGAGTATGTTTGAAATGATGTTGTCCTAAGTGATTCTGCTCGAGTTGTGAATGTAAAGTTATCACTAATTTGCATCATAATTTGTGTGGGCCGTGGTTTACAATTTAACACTTATTAAAACCATATAAATAAGCTTAGAAAACAAATGTAAAATTGCATTTTTTCCCATTCCACAACATTTTTAACACCATTGTACATTATAATACTTTGATTGATGCTGTCAAAATACCTGTCCTGCAATAAACAAACCATCAGATGGCAGTGTTGATGAAAAAATAAAAAAGTTGTGACTTTTCAAAGGCAGAAAATAAAATCAAAAATGGTTGTGTTGGAAAAAGGTTAAAAAGAACCACTTCACAGCTATGGACAAAATGTGGCATAAGATGTAATGCACTGATGTGCAGGGTCTGGCACATACAGAAGTACTGAAAGAGAGGGGGCACAAGGAGGTGGGCCATAACACACTTCAATCAGATTTTCTTATAATAACAAAACTGCATTATAAAACTGTATGCAATGTTGTTAGCTCAAACCTCTGAGATTTCGTTTAACAAAGACTTTCTTTAGGGAGTACCAAAAGTCAGAAGTAACTTTGTAGGTGCATAATTGGTTACACTGTATGCACTGTGTGTTGATAAAGCAATATAGGCTGTGTATGTAATAGATACCACCCATATGACAAGCTTGTCAACTTCCCACACAATCGCCTCCAGGATGTCTCCCATGGAACTTGTAGCAGCTGGAGTAGTGGATCCTCTGGACCATCAAAAGAGGTGGTATAAGCCACAGCAAGGAGCGGAGTCAAAGTAGGTTCCAGTATTCATTCACTACCAGGTCGCTACCCCTGGCGCTACTTGCTTGCGCTGGCAGCCGGGGTACAGCGTGGTACAAAATCATAAGGCAGGCTCGTAGTCAGGGACAGGCAAGAAGGTCAGACAGGCGGCAAAGGTACATAAAATAACTGGAATCAACTTTAGGAATGCTGTCTCACAAAGCACTAGCAAAGTACTATTGATCTGGCAGAGAACTAAGGAAGCAGCCTCCAGTGATAGCAAATTAGCAGCGCACTGGCCCTTTAAATTTATCTGAACTGCTATTCGAGGCAGCTGGTAGGAGCAAGGAGAGGTGAGTAAGGCCATGTTCACACCGCTTAATTGCTGGGCGTAATTACGGCCCGCAAATACACCGTGTGGACGGGGGCAGGAGCGGGGGGCCAGCACCTCACCGGCCCATAGACTATCATTACTAGCGGCGCGTATACGCCTCTAGCCGGGCCGTTCCTAGGCTAAATTGCACTCAGGGCGAGGTGAAAAAATCCCCCCCCCCTTGTAAAATAATGCGCCACAATGCAACACAGTGCTTCACCAGATAACTGCCCCCTGTAGCCATGTAATACCCACCTGTAACCGGACAGTAGCCCCAGTAGCCATGATAGTAGCCCCTGTAGCCAGATAGTTGCCTCTGCAGCCATGTCATACCCCCTGTAACCAGATAGTAGCCCCAGCAACCATGATAGTTGCCCCTGTAGTCAGTTTCCCATGTAGCCATGATAGTTGCCCCCGTAGCCAGTGTCCCCCTTGTAGCCAGTGTCCCCCTTGTAGCCAGTGCCCCCCTTGTAGCCAGTGTCCCCCTTGTAGCCAGTGTCCCCCTTGTAGCCAGTGCCCCCCTTGTAGCCAGTGTCCCCCTTGTAGCCAGTGTCCCCCCTGTAGCCAGTGTCCCCCCTTGTAGCCAGTGTCCCCCCTGTAGCCAGTGTCCCCCTTGTAGCCAGTGTCCCCCCCTTGTAGCCAGTGTCCCCCCTTGTAGCCAGTTTTGCCCCCTGTAGCCAGTTTTGCCCCCCTTGTAGCCAGTTTTGCCCCCTTGTAGCCAGTGTCTCCTGTAGCTAAGGATTTTAAAATAATAAAAACTTACTCACCTTTCCAGGATCCCCGCAGCGTGTCCAGGTCCCGGCACACACCGAGCTCCTGGGGCCTCCTGGGACGGGAGCCGAGACTGAGCGTCACAGGGGGCGTGGTGAAAGCTGTGCGCCCCCTGCGACGCTGCTGTATATGTATCAGCAAGCTGACTGAGCGCCGATACATACAGGGGAGGAGGCAGGAGGGGAGCGATCCGTCCTCCCTCCTCCCTGTACCGGCAGCTGCACTAAGTGTGTGCAGCTGCCGGCAGAATCAGAGGCTAACCGTAGGGCGGGCAAGGCGACGGTGCCCCCCTCGGGGGAGGGGAGCCTCGGCGCCCCGGGCGATCGCTCGCCTCGCCCGCCCCTAGGGACGGCCTTGGCCGCTAGTTATTGACATGGCGGATTCTCCGAGCGGGGAGAGGAGACGTAATCCATAGTTCTCTATGAGACCTGTGGATTACCGTAATGACTGGGCCGTATTTCAGCCTGTAATTTGCGCAGTACGCCGCGAATTACGGGCTGAAATACGTGCCCAAATAAGCCATGTGAACATGGTCTAAGAGACAGAGTTGCGAGTGCGCCCACGGCCTGACATGCGGGTCTTGGCGCTACTCGCTAAAGGGGCCATGGAAGTGCGGGTGCGCCCATGACCCGGCGTGTGGGTCGCAGGAGTTACAGAACTCACTACCAGAAGCCATCATTCTCCTCCACCTTTACATCTTTCACCAGTGACCTGAAAACCATTCTCTTCTGGATAGCCTACAATTTACAGTAACCCTGCTGTCCCTACACCATAAGGCTACCTCTACACGGCACTGGTTTACAGTTTGATTTTATGCAGATTCAGTATTTAGAATCTGCAAAAAATCTGACTAAATCATCTCCGTAATCTACACGGCTCGGATTTTCTGAGGTCAGATTTGAAATCCAAAATCTGATCAAAAAACCTAGATAATGTTCTGTAATCCACCAGAAATTTGCAGATTATAGTACTGTTCAATGTGGGCCGGCCCCAAAAAAATCCGTGCAAAAAAAAAACGCGTTTGAAAAACGATTGTAAAATACTGGTCGGATTCTATAACAGATTCCAATGGTATTTTACTTTTGCTGTGTAGACGAAGCCTAACACACACATCTCTGTCCCTTAACTTCCGTCTCCCCCCTCCTTCATTGTAGATTGTAAGCTCTCGCGGGCAGGGTCCTCTCTCGTTCTGTGTGTTATTTAGTGTTGTAACTATATTATATTATGTATTTGATCCCCTTTGGATGTACAGAGCCCTGGAACTAATCGTTTTCTAAATAGTCATGATATGAATGCAATACAATTATTGATTAATGAATTCTCGTTTTGCCAATGGCAAAGGATCCTCATTCGTACTGTAGACCTTAGAACAGGAAGACAAAGTTCTTGTTTAACCCCCACCCTATGAAAAACAGAAAGCCAACCCAGGTTCTTCCTTCTCCATTGTTTGTTAATGTCAAGTGTCAGACCACCAGAGTACCAAAGGATCATGACACAATAGTGGGTCTCTTAGCAGGAGACAAATGCAGTATCAGATGACTTTAGAGGGTCTATTTTTATGTGGTTGATCCACAAAGAAGCCATTAGATTGTATTGAAGATATGTCATGTGTGCACAATATGAAGAAAATGAGCATGTACGTTGTAGTTAATGGGGCCTTCTGGTGGGCCTAGTGGACCTAACGCTAGCATTATATCACTGTGCCAGGGGTGAAGGGAAAAGTAGCAGGCATAAACTTCACAGATCACATGCCTAACATTTGCTGTAACTATAGTTTACAATGTAAATACATTATCTAATGGTTTTAATTGTTTTGCTTTGAATCACATACAAAAAAGGGATAAAACTGCTTTTGGTATTCTTGCAACAGAGGTAATAAAGTGGAAGCCACACAATACCATAAAATAATTGCAGTAATATATTAAAGTACTTGTGATAACATAACAGCAACCATTACTCTAAAAGTATTTAACAACCAAGAGCATAGTCTAAGGCAATACATTTAATATTTTGGAAATACAGTATAACATTTTCAGGAAGTTGCACCAGGTTGCATCAGCTATCTTATACTTCATAACACATAAGCCATATTGCTGTTATAATTTTCAAGCCACGGTGGTAAGTAGGCACTTAGCCACTAGTGAAGCAGGAAAATCCACCATGTGTCCAGGTTCTGGAACTTACTTATTTTCATTTATGTTAGCCATTAATTTTAGGACGCTGTATAAGCCAAGGGGTTCAGGAACATAATCTAAGACAAATACAACAACACCAAGGGCATTGCTAGGCAGTTTTATCTGGGGCTTGTGCCCTAGATAAAACTGCTGGTGCCTGGAACACCATCCTCTGGACACGCATTATCGTCCCGTCTCAGTGTGGCAGGGCTGTGCTGCGTCTGTTCACTGCCATGCGGGGAGAGCATGCTCCGGCCCAGGAGGAACATCACTGCTCCTTTCTCTTCCGACAACTTACATGACGCGGACCTGGTGCACTGTCATAACCACGAACCCCCCACCCCTGCAGCCCTTTCTTGGGGAGGGAAGCTTGGAATGCGGCAAAAAAAACTTTTTCTTTTAAAGATGTCCTGCGGCCACCCACTAAAAGGCGTCACCCTAGGCACCCGCCCATGGGTGCCTAGTGAAAAATACGGTACTGAAGGCATACACTTGAATGCTACCGCTGAGCAGAGAGTGAGAGGTCCCACCCCATGAAATACTTTGGTGTGTCACTAGCAGGCTTGCGGCCATTTGGAGTATACAGCACAGACGGCATGAGAATGTCCTCACGCTATTTGCGCGGCATGATTACCTCACACCGCCTGTGCAGGACCCCAGAGAGCAGCCAGAGGTTTGCCAGGCTAGCAGTGAGAGGTGAGTACTATTAGTTTTTTTATTTTCACTTTGCCCTATATACCAACTTACATACTTGGGGACATATATACCTACCTACATACTGGGGGGGGGGGAGAAATGTATATACCTACCTACATACTGGAGGACATATATATATATACCTACTGGGAGGACATACACACTGGGTGTCATATATGCCTATAACCTGTTGGGGAGACAAATATACCTACCTACATACTGGAGGCCTTATAACCTACTGGGAGGACATATATTCCTACCTACATACTGGGGGACCTTATATAACTACCAACTTATTGGGGGAATTTACATACCTACCACCCTCCTGGCGGGCCTTTTCTAACTACTAACCTACTAGAGGGCTCTATATAACAACCAGCCTACTGGGAGGCCCTATCTAACAACCAACTTACTGGGGGAACCTAGATACCTACCCACATACTGGTATATAACTACCAATTTACTGGGGTACCGATACCTACCAGCCTACTATGGGCCCTTTACACCTACCCACCTGCTGTGGGACCTTATATGCCTAACAAATTACTGGAGACCCTACACACCTACACTTACCATGTTGGCCTATATACCCCCAGAAAATAAAGCAGATATGTAGTATCTACCTTTTTTTGTGGCGTTTTTTGGAGTATCTACCTACTGAGGGGACCTATATACCTATCCCTCGAATGTGTAGACTATTTGGTGAACCCAGAAACCCGTCTAAAAAAACTATAGAAGTAACCTGCATACATGGGAACACTCGCCATTACATCACGGCTATAGTGGATATCCGTACACCGTTTGGTGCCATACATTTTATGGTGGGGGTAGTGCCCTCTTTTTAATGCTGATGTCATCATGGAGGACTTTCCCCATTTCTGGGAACTGTGGGAAAATAAAGTCTCCCAATACATTGCCTGAGAGTGAAGCCCTAGTTGAAGAGGAAACTTTCCCCTATTCTGTCATGGCTGGGGAAGGAGAAGAAGTTGAACCCCATGAAGGAGTGTCCTCAGAGGGTCAGAGCAGTCCAGAGCCCCCTAGTGACAGAATGCCTGACCTTGAGGTGTGAAGGGACCATTTTGGGGCGGAACAGGTAAAAGATCCCACCCTTGCCAGAGCCTGGGAAAATGTGAAAATGGTTGATGATAACCCGGTAGAGCCTAACACCAGACTTTCCTTCCCATTCATGGCTGTTAGATGGGACTTGTTGTGGAGCAACTGGTCGTCCCTAAGATTTATAGAAGGACTGTACTAGAGCTGGCCCACGGTCACCTAATGGGAGGGCATTTAGGAGTTGAAAAAAACTACCGAAAGAATCCTTCAACAGTTCTTTTGGCCGGGGGTTCATAGAGATGTGAGAGATTTTTGTGAATCCTGCCCGGAGTTCCAGCTGTCGGCCCCTAGACCACACTATCGTAGCCCCCTGGTTTCCCTTCCAATTATTGAGGTGCCGTTCGAAAGAATAGCAATGGATTTGGTAGGGCCCATTGTCAAATCTGCTCGAGGCCACCAGCATATTCTCGTGATCATGGACTACGCCACTCGGTACCCGGAAGCTATACCCCTGCGTAACACATCTTTCAAGGTGATTGCTAAGGAGCTAGGGCAAGTGTTTAGCCGGGTGGGATTACCGAAGGAGATACTGACGGATCAGGGTACCCCCTTTATGTCCCGAGTCATGAAGGAACTGTGTAAGTTGTTCCAGATGAAACAGCTGCGTACCTCTGTCTACCATCCACAGACTGTTAGAGAGGTTTAATAAGACCCTCAAAGCCATGCTGAAGAAAGTGGTGGACAAAGATGGAAAAAACTGGGACTAGGGATCTTCTAGACATAGCAAAAGAAGCCTGGGAGGAAGAAGTGACCCCTATAGGAGTGTCATTGAACACGAGGTTACTATATTTACTATTTTGCCATAGGCAAACTTAAACTCTATCAGTTTTTCTATCTATTAAACACTAAAACGTAACTTTTATTATTATCTAACTCTTAACCTCTATAAAACACTATTTAAAAACCCCGATCTCTATCCTCATCATTAACCCTTTTTGCTTCGAAAGAGGGAATAACTCCTTTCTATCATCAAGTCTGGTTGAACCCCCACCTATTAACAGGAGAGCCTTATATCTATAGCAAAGTACTAGCTTCAGTTTAAGGGATCCCCAAGCCAACTACTTGGGCAGTCGTCCCTAATCTCATAGACACAGAACAAATAAGGCCCCCTTGTGACACCGTCTGCAGCAGGTGACACTTGTAGACTGAGGTGAGAGATGGAGATTTGGAGATTATTGAACACGAGGCACACGAGGCACAAATGCAGGATAGAATTGCAACCGAAATGCCGATTGTACAAGAGCATATGGCTCAGGTACAGGAGGCGCAACAGAGGGTTTATAACCGTAGTGCCAGGATACGCACTTTTGCACCAGGAGACCGTGTCCTGGTACTCATCCCCACAGTCGAAAGCAAATTCTTAGCCAAGTGGCAAGGGCCCTTTGAGGCAATCAAAAAATAAATGAGGTGAACTACAAGATCCGTCAGCCAGGTAGAAGGAAGCCCGAGCAGGTGTACCACGTTAATCTTATAAAGTCGTGGAAAGATCGACTGTCACTTGCTGCAGACCCCTCATTCCCACCAGAGCAACTAGGCTCGGAGGAACCCTTGTTGCCCGAGGTAAAGGTAGCTGACTCCCTTTCCAAAATCCAAAAGGCCGAAGTACGAGCGTTCCTTTTTAAAAACAAGGGAATTTTCTCGGGTAACCCTGGTCGTACTGCCCTCATTAAACACGACATCATTACCGAACCAGGTGAAAGGGTTAAGCTGAGGCCCTACAGAATACCCGAGGCCAGGAGGGGGTTATCTCGGAAGAAGTGAGGAAAATGCTGGAACTTGGGGTAATTGAGGAGTCCCATAACCATGTCTACCCCATAGGTTCTCATCCCCTAAAATCCATCTCCAAGTTCGACGCTTACCCAATGCCACGGGTGGATGAACTTATTGATGGTTTGTTCCATTATGTGGTATTGCCGTTTGGGTTGCACGGGACACCGGCCACTTTCCAGAGGGTTATGGATAGGGTTCTAAGACCCCCCCAATCAGTAAAGCCGCAAGCCTATCTGGATGATAAAAATCATCCAAAGTCCAGATTGGAGTCCCATCTGTCGCGGTGCAAGCGGGTTTTTTACTTCTCTATGTGAGGCATACTTCACAGCCAATCCAAAAAAATGTGCCATTGGTCTAGAGGAGGCCAAGTACCTGGGGTACAACATAGGCCAGGGGTTGGTAAAACCCCAAATAAACAAAATTGAAGCCATACAGAGATGGCCTCGGCCTGTGAACAAGAAGCAAGTGCGTGCCTTTTTAGGCATTACAGGCTACTATAGAAGGTTTATACCTAATTTTGCCTCCCTGACAGCCCCGTTGACTGACCTAACCAAAGGAAAATATTCTGTTATGGTTAAGTGGACACCCCAGGCTGAAAAAGCATTTCAGACCCTTAAAGACCTATTGTGTGCTCAGCTGGTGCTGATAACCCCCGATTTTAAAAAAGGGTTCATCCTTCAGACCGATGCGTCGGATGTAGGACTGGGGGCTGTATTGTCCCAGGTTCAGAATGGTGAGGAACACCCAGTGCTCTATTTGAGTAGAAAACTGAATGTCCACGAAACAAAATATGCAATAGTGGAAAAGGAGTGCCTTGCTATTAAATGAGCCCTAGAAGCACTCCGCTATTACCTGCTTGGCCTGCATTTTGAGTTGATTACCGATCATGCTCCCTTAAATGGATGTGTGAGAACAAGGAAAAGAATAGGAGGGTCACAATATGGTTCTTAGCCTTACAGGAATACAAATTTATGGTAAAGCACCGGCCAGGGACCCAAATGAAGAATGCAGATGCCTTGTCTCCTGTACATTGCCTTATGCCCAGATGTGTCTCAGCCCCGGGTCTGAAACAGGGTGGGGATGGGGGGATGTGTGACAGAGTGTCTGGACCAGTCCTAGGGGGAAGGTAAATCTGCCCAAGATTTCTTATGTCTGCCAGGTAAAGAGCAACGAGAAAGTGAAGTGTCAGAGATCTAACAGATCTCTTGTGTAGGGTTTAGTAAAACCCATTTTGCAAGGGCTGGTTTGCTGGAGTGGGGATAGCGAGGGTGGGCCCCACTCCCCCTGGGCAGTCCGGGTCTTGGACTGCCTAAGTTTAGATGTGTACTATAAGGCCAGATCTGCAGACTCTCTCTCAGCCTGGGAACAGGTTATCTGCCAAGAGCCTGTGGGAGCACGTTCTTGTGGTACAGTGATACTGTTGTGTTTGGTGACTGGTATTAGGCCGGCACTGTGGTAGAGAGGGATACCTATTGTTTAGTTAGAGCCGAACAGGCATAGGATTTGTTTTGTTTATTTTGTTTCTATGTACCACATGCTGACAATAAAACTGTCTGCGGTCAGTTTTAAACGAACTTCTGTTGTCACTTGGACTTTCTGTGCCTGCTGAGCTGTGCCCGTCTACCCAGGAGACGACCAACCCACTACCTAATCCCTTACAATATATATATATGACCCCAAAGCAGACACTGAGTTTTTCTATCATAGTAAATCCTGCAGAGATGAGTCATGGCCGGGAGAAATTATCATGGCAGTCTGTGCTGGATGGAGAAGAAAAAGGACATTGAACAACTCCCATCATCCCAGTGTAATCACTTATATGTTTGCAGAGCACCTGTGTACAACTGGTAACTGTTCCTATCTGGTCACTGTGTGGCTGTAATATACATCTGCCAAGTGCCTGCTTATAACCAGTGCATACTTCTAAAACACCCCGCGCGTAGAGTACGCACCGCTGTACGCGTTGACACTGTGTGAATATACCCTAAGGCTGGGTTCACACGGCTTATTTGCGGGGCGTAATTACGCCCCGCAATTACGCCGTGGGGACGGGGGCGTGGTGGGAGCGGGGGCGGGAGGCCGGCACCTCGCCGGCCCATAGACTTTCATCACTAGTAATTCACATGTCACTTATCTCCCCTCGCGGCGGATTCTCCGAGCAGGGAGAGGAGACGTTATCCTTAGTTCTCTGAGAACTGTGGATTACCGTAATGACTGGGACGTATTCCAGCCGTAATTTGCGCAGTACGGCGCGTAATTACAGACTGAAATACATCCTATTTTAAGCCGTGTGAACATAGCCTAACAGTGCTAACCAATGCAACTTCAAAACTGAGCCACACACAGTAAGAAACTTCCTACATATACCCACCCATATCTGTTCTTTATTATCAGTAAAGTTGTTTATTGAGCTTTGATAGATCTTGGCCAAAGGCTTGTGTGGCCAGCAACTACTCCTCACAACCTCTCCATAAACATACAGCTTAATGGAGCTTGCATGTGTTTTCACTGGGGAGAGGGGGAAAAGCCAATGCCAGACACCCTTGGAATTAGCTTATCTCAAGGCAGAACAAATGGGTTGAGCGTTAAAATGTATATGCCCCATGCTTCTATTAGGAAAGCCACCATATGTGTACTATATTTGGCTATACTATAGAAATCATCCGGATTCAGAAGACTTTCTCTAATGTGTATGGGAAGGTTTAAAGATATGACTGAGCAGTTAATCAGCTGCTGTCTAAATGTAAATCACTGTCTTTGTGATCTACATAGGAGGAAGACATCTGCCTGGAAGAAGTCTTGGTTGACAGATGGCTTCTTCCAGGCAGAAGAAAAGCATCCAGGGACACCAGGTTGTTACTGACAATCTAGCACTATCCCACGGAATCTGGGACACTGATACGAAACTGTCATGAAAAAGAATCATAACGTAGATGTAAATTTGTAGAACTTCATTATAAAACCATGTCTACACGGCATTGGTTTTTTAAGTGGATTCAATATTTAGAATCTGCAAAACTCCATCTGTAAACCAGTCCCCATAGACCGCAATAGAAAGTCTGTGCTGTAGTCTACACGGCTTGGATTTTCTATTGTCAGATTTCAAAACTGCCGGTTTATGGAACGTGTTCTGTAATCCACTGTATTACGGTGGATTCTAGTACAGTTCAATTTAAAAGGCCGGCGGAAATCTGAAAACTGACCGCAAAAACTGCGGTATGGCGATTGGAAAATACCGTTGGATTTCCGACTGCATTTTACAGTTGCCGTGTAGACATAGCCTAAGTAATACTACACATTGCGTGAAACTTAGGCTAAGGAGAGATGGCGACTGAGATTTCAGCCTCTTTTCTTTGGTGAGTCAGTATCTCCTTATTGTTCTGCAGTTTCTCTCTGCTCTTCACTAGCTTCTGCTTCACAATAACTTTCAGATAAAGTTTCTACTCAAATTGCCACATGGCTGCAAGGCTAGAAGTGACCCCGCTGAGTCCATTGATGAAAGCTGTCTGTTTCTATGGAATCAGCCTGAACTGGTGGATCCAGATCAGACGTGGAAACTCAAGATGCTCGCTGATCACACATTTTTTCAGGTGAAGGTTTCATTGTTTCATTCATCGCTTAAGCAATTGGTGAATTTAGGTTAGTTCTGAAATCTCATATATATATAAGTATATAAAGATGTACACACACACACACACAGATATATATATATATATATATATACACACAGATATGAGTATATACAGATGTACACACATGTATATATCTAGATATATAGATATGAGTATAAACATATAAACAGATGTACTCACACACATATATATATATATATATCTGAGTATATACAGATGTACACACATATATATATATAGATATATAGATATGAATATATAAATAAGTATACACACATATACACTCACCGGCCACTTTATTAGGTACACCATGCTAGTAACGGGTTGGACCCCCTTTTGCCTTCAGAACTGCCTCAATTCTTCGTGGCATAGATTCCACAAGGTGTTGCAACGATGCTCAATTGGTACCAAGGGGCCCAAAGAGTGCCAAGAAAATATTCCCCACACCATGACACCACCACCACCAGCCTGAACCGTTGATACAAGGCAGGATGGATCCATGCTTTCATGTTGTTGACGCCAAATTCTGACCCTACCATCCGAATGTCGCAGCAGAAATCGAGACTCATCAGACCAGCAACGTTTTTTCCAATCTTCTACTGTACCAATTTCGATGAGCTTGGGCAAATTGGAGCCTCAGTTTTCCTGTTCTTAGCTGAAAGGAGTGGCACCCGGTGTGGTCTTCTGCTGCTGTAGCCCATCTGCCTCAAAGTTCGCCGTACTGTGCGTTCAGAGATGCTCTCTGCCTACCTTGGTTGTAACGGGTGGCTATTTGAGTCACTGTTGCCTTTCTATCAGCTCGAACCAGTCTGCCCATTCTCCTTTGACCTCTGGCATCAACAAGGCATTTCCGCCCACAGGACTGCCGCTCACTGGATGTTTTTTCTTTTTCGGACCATTCTCTGTAAACCCTAGAGATGGTTGTGCGTGAAAATCCCAGGAGATCAGCAGTTTCTGAAATACTCAGACCAGCCCTTCTGGCACCAACAACCATGCCACGTTCAAAGGCACTCAAATCACCTTTCTTCCCCATACTGATACTCGGTTTGAACTGCAGGAGATTGTCTTGACCATGTCTACATGCCTAAATGCACTGAGTTGCCGCCATGTGATTGGCTGATTAGAAATTAAGTGTTAACGAGCAGTTGGACAGGTGTACCTAATAAAGTGGCCGGTGAGTGTATATATATCTAGATATGAGTATATACAGATGTGCACACACACACATATATATATAGATATATAGATATGAGTATATACAGATGTACACACATAGATATATAGCTATGACTATATACAAATGCACGCACACACACACACATATATATATATATATTTTATATATAATATATATATATATATATATATATATATAAATAGATAGATAGATACGGGTATATACAGATGCACAGACACACACACATATAAATATATATCTAGATATTAAGATATGAGTATATACAGATGTACACACACACACACACACACATATATATATATATATATATATAGATATGAGTATATACAGATGCGTGCACACACACACACATATATATACATATCTAGATGAGTATATACACATGTACAAACACATATATATTTCTAGATATATAGATATGAGTATATACAGATGTACACACACATATATATGGAGAAAAATGGGATCGTTCATTGTTAAGCTAGCAAATAACAACAGAGTACATAAAATATCACAATATCTAAGAACATTGTAAAACACTACTCACAAAGGATGCCACGTTTAGTCGGAATATTTTGACTACAGTATCGTGGTATATATAGATTACCATGTTGTGATTTGTAGTTCTACAGCTCTTTAATAGTGGCAGGTTTCTACAAATATGTGTGTTGTGAAGTCCCAATAGAGGAGAGTGCTGTTGACTCTATTTATTAAACTTTCTAGTTAACCATTACCATAGAGCATGTCTACTTCAGTAACAGTTTGTTGTCATTCAAAGCCCATTGTTGTGCTAATGATGGGAGGCAGCCTTCTTATTGGTGGGGGGGCTGTGGTGGGAGGTAAATCTTTAGATTAGAGTTCCCAGCAGACTTTGAACAGACAGGGATGTCTTCTGGCCGGCAAAGAGAGAGATATCTGCAAGACCTGGAAGTGGATTCTCAAATCCGAGGATTTCTCTTGTATTCAACCTTGAATGAGTGGTTATTCTGACTGCATCAGAAAAGTAGCCTTGGTTCTTTCCCATGAAGCGACAATGTGTAGAATAAAACAACTGAAAGCTGTACTTTTATCTATACAAAAATGACTGCAGCTCATGTATGAATTCTCCATCACTACCTAAAACAGAGAGGACAGGGTGGATATGAGTGGTTCGCCTACAAGATTTGTAATGTGCATATTCTGTAAAAATCCTGCAACATTATGGGGAACATCTCTCTGAACTATAACAAAAGTGACTATCTTGCACAGTCTGTATGAGCAACAGTATTAATTCAAACCCCCCCCCCCAAATTGAGATTTATTTATATAGTGTTTTAGCCAGTGTGGAATCAACAAGACCTATGTCAGGAATATAGTGTGTGCAAAAATCACGCCATGTTGGACCAGACCAGGAGTCCATCAGTACAGTCTGCTCCCCACAGTCACTACTAGGCGAGCCGGCAGCCGGTGGAGGCAGGTGCCGCTGCCGGGGCTGGAGGAGGGGCGCTGCTCCGGGCCTCTCGGCTCCCGCTCCGGGTTTTCCGCCCGCCCCGCACCGCTCACAGTTTGAACTGGATTAGAGCTGGTGGCGGCAGATCGCTGAGAGCAGTCACCGGGAGATTCTCCAGCTGCCCCGGGAAAACCGCCCCGGGAGCGCACTGGAGGTGGTGGGGCTATCCACCATGCTGATGTCGGAGCGATCCGCGGTGTCAGAGAGCTGCGACTTGTAGTCCTCCAGCTGACAATAAACAGCGTGGCAGGTTTAGGGCGCGGGGGGTTTTAGTCACACGCACGGGTTGTGGATTGTATGGGATGTGCGTTTGCTGGTTCGTTCTCGCGGGTTTGGACTCTGGAATTTTATGGATTGTCAGAATTTTTAAAAAAATATTGTTTCGTGTAAATGGATCAAGCCCTTGTGCAGCACCTTCCGATATCCTATACACCATCAATAATGGGGGTCACACCTGTCTGCTGCTGGTAACCATATCCCTTTCACCACCAATAATGGGGGTCCAAACCCCGTCTCTGTGTAACCTATCCTTGCACCACCATAAGGGGGTCACACCTGTCTGCTGCTGGTTATCAACGTACACCCCCAATATTGGGGTCACACCCTTTTGGCTGGTAACCCTAACGTGCACCACCAATAATGGGGGGACACCCGTTTCTGCTGGTAACCATATACTGTGCACCACCCAAAAAGGGGGTCCACCGTCTGCTGCTGGTAACCATATCTGTCACCACCCAAAAATGGGGGGGCACACCGTTCTGCTGGTAACCTATCTGTACACCCAAATTTTAAAGGGGGTCACACCTGTCTGCTGCTGGTAAACCCAAAACTTGCACCCCCAATAATGGGGGTCACACCCGTCGCTGTGGGAACCTATACTGTGCCCACCCTAATGGGGAAACACACCTGTCGCTGCTGGTAACCCAATCCATACACCATCAATAATGGGATCACACCTTCTGCTGTGGGAACCCTTCCTATACCATCAAAAATGGGGGGCAACCCTTTTTGCTGCTGGGAACCTTCCTTGCACCATCAATAATGGGGGGAAAACCCTTTTGTGTGTAAAAACCCTATCCGGCACCATCAATAAGGGGGTCACACCTGTCTGCGCGGTAACCATATCCTGTACACCACCAAAAAGGGGTACACTGTTGCTGCTGGAACCTTATGTGCACCCCCAAAATGGGGGTCACACCTTCTGCTGTGGGTTTTCATATCCTTTCACCCCCAAAATGGGGATACACCGTCTGCTGCGGGAACCCCTATCCTAACACCATCAATAATGGGGGTCACACCCGTCTGCTGCTGGTAACCATAGTCTGTACACCACCAATAATGGGGATCACACCTGTCTGCTGCTGGTAACCATATACTGTGCACCACCAATAATGGGGGTCACACCTGTCTGCTGCTGGTAACCATATCCTGTGCCCCACCCATAATGGGGGTCACACCTGTCTGCTGCTGGTAACCATATCCTGTGCACCACCAATAATGGGGGTCACACCTGTCTGCTGCTGGTTATCATATCCTGTGCACCACCAATAATGGGGGTCACACCTGTCTGCTGCTGGTAACCATATCCTGTGCACCACCACTAATGGGGGTCACACTGTCTGCTGCTGTACATATCCTGGCACCATCAATAATGGGGATCACACCTGTCTGCTGCTGGTAACCATATCCTGTGCACCATCAATAATGGGGATCACACCTGTCTGCTGCTGGTAACCATATACTGTACACCACCAATAATGGGGATCACACCTGTCTGCTGCTGGTAACCATATCCTGTGCACCACCAATAATGGGGGTCACACCTGTCTGCTGCTGGTAACCATATCCTGTGCACCACCAATAATGGGGGTCACACCTGTCTGCTGCTGGTAACCATATCCTGTACACCACATATCATCACATGGTGGATTTCGACTCACACCTGGTGTACTGGGTCTGGTTACCATATTCTGTACACCTACATTCATATGGATCACACCTGTCTGCTGCTGGTAACCATATACTGTGCACCACCAATAATGGGGGTCACACCTGTCTTCTGCTGGTATCCATCTGCTGTGCACCTTCAATAATGGGGATCACACCTGTCTGCTGCTGGTAACCATACCCTATACACCATCAATAATGGGGGTCACACCTGTCTGCTGCTGGTACCCATATCCTGTGCACCACCGATAATGGGTCACACCTGTCTGCTGCTGGTAACCATATCCTATACACCACCAATAATCGGGATCACACCTGTCTGCTGCTGGTTACTATATTCTGTACATCTTCAGCCATGGTGATTATACCTGTGTGGGTCTGGTTACCATATTCTGTACACCTACATTCATATGGATCACACCTGTCTGCTGCTGGTTACTATATTTTGTACACCTTCATTCATGGTGATCACAACTGTCTGGGTCTGGTTATCATATTCTGTACACCTTCATCCATTGTGATCACACCACCATTAATGCGGATCACACCTGTTTGATAATGGTTACTATATTCTCCACACCTTCATTCATGGTGATCACAGCTGTCTTATTCTGGTTACTTGACTAATTGGATTCCTTGTTCCTTATGGAGATAAGCAGCGCCATTTATCTGTAATATTTGCGTATCTGTCCCTGACTGAGTGAAGCGAGGACTTCATTGCATCCTTAGGGTATGTTCACACGGAGCTTTTTAGATACGTGTTTGGATACATTTCTGATCAAAGAATTGATATGTCAATTCTTGATTCGTTTTACCTATCAGACACCCTATTTAAAACTATAAGGTTTTTGCTGCACAGAAAAACGTATCCAAACGCACCACAATTTGGGTACATATTTGAATACGTTTTAAGCAGCTTTTTTTTTAGATTGAAAAACGCCATTTGAACATACCCTTAGTCACATGACATGAGGACCACGGTGCCACATTGCAACATTGTGTGTAAAGACTATCAAAGTTGTTGTATTGCAGTAGATGACATAACAGGATCCTGACACAAGTGCGGCAAATGTTTAAGGCTAGGTTTACATCTGCGTTGGAGGTTCACTTTGCAGCCTTCAGCACAGAGGTGGAACCAAACCTGTGAAATAACGCAAAAGACTGGAGCACAACGGATCCCATTGACTAGAATAGAGCCAGTCGGGTTTCCGCCTAGGTTCCGTCATTTTAATGCTGCGCTATTCTTTCTGGAATTTTTGACAGAATCTGTGACTGAAGTTCCAAACAGAACCTCCAATGAAAATGTGAACCGGGCCTAAACCTGCTGGATTTTGGGCCACGAGTTGTATACAACTTTGCCATCATAGACCACAATGTAAGTGGACTGTGTTTTGATTGTCACTTTTCTTGGTGCTGGGTAGCCCTAGCCCAATATAGGCCATTAGGATAACTATAAACAGGAGCAGCTTAATAAACTTAACGAGGTTGTCCTACTCCCTTGAAATACAAATAGCAACTGTATAAAACAGAAAAATATGCCCACCTTTTTAATCCAGTGCCGATCCAGCGTTAAAACTTTGGTGATTACTCCAGTGTTTGTTGACATGTGACTGCTACAACCAATTGGTGGCTTTCGTGGTATTATGCCGTTTCATTGACATCAGTGATCGGGACGTAACTACAGGGGGTGCAGAGGTAGCAGTCGCTACCGGGCCCTGCAGCCTGAGGGGGCCCAAAAGCCCTTCTGCCACATAAGAAGATACCAGCATTGTAAGTGGCACATGGTAGCTGGGGGGCCCATTTCACTTTTTGCACTAGGGCCCTGGAGCTTCAAGTTACGCCTCTGTCAGTGATCACCACTAAGCAGTCATGCCGGTAGAATGACACATCACCACTGATTGACTGGATGTAAACATGAGGTTACTTTTAAGTTTTTTGGACAACCACTTTAAGTCAGTAGATGCAAACTCTTCTTACAGCAGCCCTTTTGGAATGCTCCTTAATTTCTAGTGCTCATGTCCTTCTAGGGTGATATTTTTAGGACATCTAAAAATGCTTGGCTTTGAAAACAAAGTTTTTTGGGCGATCGAATCACTTTAAGGGGCCGTTCACACGGCACAGGATGGTATTTGTCCTGTTTTGCGGCCGTCCCCACGGCCGGGGGGGGCAGCTTTTCTCCGCGATGAGCGGAGAACAGCCCTCCCCCCTCCCATTGAGAAGCACATCTTCCGTCCTAAAACCGGACGGAAGATTGTGCATGTTCAAAGTTTTGTCGCCGGGCAGAAAACCCGTGCAGTGGGGACTGCTGCACAGGTTTTCCTTAGAGCACAATTGTGCTCCTTTTCGGCCGGTTTTTCAGGCGGGCTGCAAAACCGCACACCGGCTGACAATCCGGCCGATAACCCGTGCAGTGTGGACATGCCCTAAGAGAATTTAATACTGTAAAAATGGTGCATGACAACCGGACTTATTGTAACACTTCTCTTCAGTACAAGTTCCTCCAGATGTATGTCATTTACATGACAGATTCTGCAGCATTTCCTCAATACCCATAGACAGCAGAAGGCCTCTGTGCACACAGTATGTGAGCCCCTTACTCTTCTTATGATATTTACCAGGTAAATAAAATATTCATCGTTGATCAGTGTACCTGGGCACTCACTGCTGTGCAACTTTAGTCCATCAGTAAACTATGGGAATAATTTGTTCTGACCTGTAAATGTATGTACAGTAGAAATTTCTTCTTAATAGGGCTGTTTAGTTTAGAAGACCCATTTTCATATATATCTAAATAGAGGCAGGTCCTCTTCATTATTCTGATTTTTTGGCCAGATGGATCTACAGTAGTTACAAGGAGTGTAGAGGCAACCCATTAATTTGAATGAGAACTTAGTAATACTTCATTACCCCTGCGGTGACGCTGCAGGGAAATTAAGCAGTTACTCCACAGTTTCCCCACAGATTGCAGCTGATCGCTGAGGGCAGGGCCGGGACAAGGCATTTTGATGCCCTAGGCAAGTACAGCCAATGGCGACCCCCCCCCCCCCCCCACCGCTCCCAAAAAAATGCCCCCGTCCCCTCACACACACACTAAGTCCTCTCACCCCCGCCCCAGGTCCTGTCACTAATTTTCTGCACATTCCACATCGCTCCCGTCCATCTCCTCAGCAGTCGCTGCACACTGAAAATCAGTCCTGACAAATTTGCTTTTTCAAAATCGCTCACCTCCGTATGACAGTGCAATACCCCTAAATAACAGTCACCTAATAATCCACCTATACATGGATACATGGAGCAAATCTACCGGACGAATGATTGTTACTAAAACCACTCCTACAAAACCAAGACCCAAAACTATTACTACTTAAAGATCAAATAATCCTGCCAGACCCTGACCGAACGCAACCCCCACATGTGACTATCAGCTGTACACAGGCTCTGATTACATATAACACCGCCATACAGAGGCCATATAGTGGTAGATACTAGTTGTATGTAGGTGCTCTGCAGACATATAAGTGATTACACTGCAGTTACATTTAGTGACTCACCGGAGACATCATTTCTGATCAGCGTCATTCACTTTCCTTTTTCTTCTCCATCCGGTTCACACCTTCATGCTGATTTCTCCCGGCCACGACTCGTCTCTGAGGATTTGGACACAAATATCTTAGAATCCTCACATTTCCAGCAACCCCTTACTTATAAGTATATAAGTCCCCTCAGTCAGACAGGTATATAGATATGCCCTCTCAGTCAGGCAGGTATATGTATAAATGTCTCCTCAGTCAGACAGGTATATATTGTCCCCTTAGACAGGTAGGTATATAAATATAGGGGCACTCGGGCAGGTATTAGATATAGGGTCACGCTCAGGCAGGTATATAGCTATAGGGGCTCAGGCAGGTATATAGCTATAGGGGCTCAGGCAGGTATATAGCTAGGGGCTCAGGCAGGTATATAGCTATAGGGGCTCAGGCAGTATATAGCTTTGGGGCTCAGCAGGTATATAGCAGGGCTCAGGCGTATATAGTAGGGGCTCAGGCAGGCGTATGGGGGCCACTGGCAGGCGTATGGGGGCCACAGGCAAAAATAACAACATTAATACTCACCTTACCTCTGTCCCCCGGCCGCGCGCTCCTCTTCATTCCGACACTGGAGACGTGATGATGTCATCACGCCTCCAGCGCCGGGACTCACCACCGGCACTTCTCGGGCGCACGGCCTATGACGCGCTGTGCGCCCACGGAGAGGCAGCGTCGCAATGACATCACTTTATCGCGACGCTGACAGCTGAGCCGCACGGGGCCGCGGCGGGTTCTCAGCGCTATGAGGACCCGGCGGCCCCGCGTGTCGCCCTGGCTTACGGAGATCCAGCGATCTCCGTGAGCGGTCGACACTGTCGCGAGCAGGACGCTCGCTCCTCCGCGACCGCAGCTGTAGTGCGCACGGACGCACATGCAGCTATAGAGGCCGACGGCGCTCCAGGCCCATGGCAGCGGCCTGGAGCCCGGCGACTTTCGGGGCCCCTGTTTGCGCCCCTAAGGGACAGGCAGAGTTAGGCACCCTAGGCGATCGCCTACCTCTGCCTACCCGTCATCCCGGCCCTGGCTGAGGGTCTCGGGATGGGCTGCTTTGGACTTGCATATTGTCAAGGAAGTGAATAACAGATCACATACAGTATCTCACAAAAGTGAATACACCCCTCAAATTCTTGTAAATATTATATTCTATCTTTTCAATGGACAACACTGAAGATAAGACATTTTTATACAATGTAAAATAGTCAGTGTACAACTTGCAAGTTTGGTATGCCCTCCAAATAACTTAACACCCGGCCATCAATGTCTAAACCACTGGCAACAAAAATAGTACACCACAGAGTGAAAATGGACAAATTGTGCCCAAAGTGTCAATATCTTGTGTGGCCACCATTATTTTCCAGCACTGCCTTAACTCTCTTGAGCATGGAGTTCACTAGAGCTTCATAGGTTGCAGACATTGAAATCCTCTTCCACTCCTCCATGACAACATCACGGAGCTGGCGGATGTTAGAGACCTTGCACTCCTCCACTTTATCTTTGAGGATGCCCCACAGATGCTCAATAGGGTTTGGTCTGGAGACATGCTTGGCCAGTCCAGCACCATCACCTTCATTTTCTTTAGCAAGGCAGTGGTCATATTGGAGGTATATTTGGAGTCGTTATTGTGTTGGAATACTGCCCTGCAGCCCAGTTTCTGAAGGGAGGGGATCATGCTCTGCTTCAGTATGTCACAGTACATGTTAGCATCATGGTTCCCTCAATGAACTGTAGCTTCCCACAGCTGGCAGCACTCATGCAGTCCAAAATCATGACATTACCACCACCATGCTTGACTGTAGGCAAGATACACTCGTCTTTGTACTCCTCACCTGGCTGCTGCCACACACACTTGACACCATCTGAACCAAAGAAGTTAATTTTGGTCTCATCAGTCCACAGGACATTGTGCCAGTAATCCATGTCCTTAGTCTGTTTGTCTTCAGCAAACTGTTTGCGGGCTTACTTGTGCATCATCTTTAGAAAAGGCTTTCGTCTGGAATGACTGCCATGCAGACCAATTTGATGCAGTGAGCGGCATGTGGTCTGAGCACTGACAGGCTGATACCGACCCCTTTATCATTAGCAGCACTCATCTCTGGATATGACGCTGAGTACATGCACTTAACTTCTTTGGTTGACCATGACGTGGCCTGTTCTGAGTGGAACTTGTCTTGTTAAACCACTGTATGGTCTTGGATACCATGCTGCAGCTCAGTTTCATGGTGTTGGCAATCTTCTTGTAGCCTAGGCCATCTTTTTTTTTTTTTTTCAGCTCCTCAGAGAGTTCTTTTACATAAGGTGCCATGTTAAACTTGAACAGTGATCAGTATGAGGGAATGTGAGAGCAATCTCACCAAATTTAACATACCTGCTCTTCATACACACCTGAGACCTTGTAATACTAATGAGTCACATGACACTGTGAAGGAAAAAAGGCAATTGTGCACAATTTGTCCTTTTTCACTTAATGGTGTACTCACTTTTGTTTCTAGACATGGTGGCCTTGTGTTGTGTTATTTCGAGGGCACACTAAATTTACCCTGTTATACAAGTTGTACACTGATTACTTTACATTGTTTAAAGTGTCATATTTTCAGCTTTGTCCCATGTAAATATAGAATACAATATCAACAAAAATTTGACGGGTGTACTCACTTGTGTGAAATATTGTATATCTATAAGGGTTCCATTATCACAGCCTTAACAATTTTATATTTAAACCTCAGCATTTAATGCACAATAATACTGGAATCCCTCCACATTTCTCAATAAAGAACACAAAACTATGATCGCTGTAATCAGAATTGTTAATTTTGTAACTTTCTCCTTAAAATTGTAACCTATATGGTCAGGGTATTCTTGAAGCAAATCTTATACAAAGGAAAGGAATCAAATTACCAGAGCCCTTGTGTGCAGACAAGGGTGCAGTGTACTGCCACATAATGCATTATTAAGAATGGCTCGCAAGGGTCAGGGCTTCCAATTAAGATGCCTTTATGTTTTATTTACAGTGATCTGGTCTTAAGCAGTAATCACGGGCTAAGGCATAGGCTTTAATGCTACAGCAAAGTTCTGACCTTATCCAAAGTTCAGGTTTGTGTAGATCTTAATAACATATGTGGCCGTGGTCTTTGATGGCTTCACTGCTCCATGCTGTATAATAAAATGCACTAGTTAAAAAGGGGTTGGGAGGAGGGCAGGACACAGCAAACATTAGAAGTTCGGGAGATTCACAGCAAGTGTTGTTTGGAGGGAGGAACAAAAGCTTTATGGGAAGTGAATTAAGCATTGAAGCACATCACATTGTTAAAGTGACTGTCACTTGAAAGATTCTCAGACTACATTCTCACAGACCCACGTAGCTCCTACAAGACTTTCTAGTTACCCCATACTTTGGTCTTCTCGCATTTATTGAAAACATGGGCCATAGAATGACTTAAAAAATTCAAAGGACTAAAAGAAAAGTAATGTAGGCATGTGGCTCACTACAAGTCATAAAAATATGGAGGGATGTGTGTGCTGAAGGAGTAGACAATCATTAACTTTACACATTGAGAAGGGGGAATCCACTCTCTTACCTGCAGAAAGATAGCTTGGCAGAATTTCAGTGTTATCGGTGAGCAAACCTTTAGCTGTTAACAGAAGTTTTCATTCTTAAAGGGTCTACCTATCTTAGACATTTATGGCATAATGGTTGGATACACCGTGAACGTCTGAGACGTGCGGGTCCCAACTATCTTGAGAACTGGCCTCTGAAAGTCTCCATTCAGAACAGAGAGAAGGCTGTGGTTCCGCATTACTCTCCATTCTTTTCTTTGGGAGTTCGGAGAACAGCAGAGCATTGTATTTGGCTGTACCTGGATCTCCCATTAAAATTAATTGGGAGTGCTGTGCAAGCGCGACCTTCTATCTGTTCTGCACAGAGGCTGTCGGGGACCTCTTCCCAAGATAAGTGCAGGTCTCTGTACCTTTCAGACATTTATAGTGTATCTACAGTGGGTTTCAAAAGTATTCATACCCCTTGAACTGTTCTTCATTTTTAGCTATTACAGCCACAAATTTAAATGTATTTTATGGATACTTTATGTAATAGAGCAACACAAAGTAGCAAGTATTTGTGAAGTGTAAAGAAAATGATATGTGCTTTTCCCAAAATTTTTCAAGTTAGAAACCTGAAAAGTCTGGTATGCATATGTTTTCAGCCCATTGTACTCCGGTACCTCTAAATTAAATACCAGTGTGACCAATTGCCTTTAGAAGTCTCCTTATTAGTAAATACAGTACATCTGTATGTAATTTATTCTCCTTTATAACTACAGCTGTTTTGTGAAGGCCCCAGAGGTTAGTTAGAGAACATTAATGAACAAACGGCATCATGAAAACCAAGGAACACACCAGACGGCTCTGAGATAAAGATATGGAAAAGTGTATTGTAGGGTAAGGTATTAAAAATAGCCCAAGCTCCTAACATCTCACAAAGCGCTATACAATCCATCATCTGTAAATGGAAGGAGTATAGCAACTGCTAACCCACCAAGACATGGCCATCCACCTAAACTGACAGCCCAAACAAGAGAAGTGATGGTTAGCGAAGCAGCCAAGAGTCCCAGGGTCACTCTGGAGTAGCTGCAGAGATCCACAGCTTAGATGGGAGAATCTGTCTACAGGACAAATACTAGTCGTGTACTCTACAAATCTGGTCTTTATGGAAGAGTGACAAGAAGAAAGCCATTTTTGAAAGTGAGCCATAAAAAGTCCCATTTGCAGATTGCCTATAGCAATTTAGTAGACACAGCAAGCATGTGGCAGAAGATGCTCTGGTCAGATGAGACCTAAATGCCACGCGCTATGTGTGGAGGAAGGCCAACACTGCTCATCTCCCTGAACACACCATACAGCTGTGAAGCATGGTGGTGGCAGCACCATGCTGGGGGGAGGTTTTACTTCAGCAGGGACTGGGAAGCTGCTCAGAGTTAATGGGAAGATGGATGGAGCTAAATAGAGGGCAATCCTGGAGGAAAATCTGTTACAGGCCATGAAAGACTTGAGACTGGGACGCAGGTTCACCTTCCAGCAGGACAGCAACCCTAAACATAAGGCAAGAGCTATTTTACAAAGAAGAATGTGAAAAACTTCCAGCCTTTAGATGTGCAAAGTTGGTAGAGATATACACCAACAGACTTGTGCTATCATTATAGCTAAAGGTGGTCTGGTAAAGTATTGACTCGAGGAGGGACTGAATACATATGCAATCCATAGTTCACAAATACCTGCTACTTTGTGTTTCTCTATCACATTACATTTCAATAAAATACATTTAAGTTTGTGGCTGTAAGATATTTGGGTAAGACTTAACATTAGGCTAGTTCAGATTTGGGGTTCATTAACGACTTGCAATCGCTAGTATCTTGATAAGAAAATGGCTTTGAGGGTTGGGAAGCCCCATTGAAGCCAAGCATGTCAGCTTCTCCTGGTGGTGTCTGTTCATAAAATATTTACATTATCCATTTAAAAATTTCAATTTTTGGACAATTTTAATTTCTAATAAAACTCCTTTTGGGGCGGGTTGGCAGGGTTCCCTTCTGGTTAATTCTTATCCTAAAAAAAAAAAAAAAAAAAAAAAAAAAAAAAAAAAAAAAAAAGTATGAATAAACTGTGTAGTATTCCACATGTCAATGGGATGAGACCCTACACACGTTGATGCTGTCTAATCATTGTGTTATCATCATTTTACTCCTGTAAATTCTCAGCTTGGTCAAATGAATTGTTCTGAACTTCTTGGCAGCCAGAATCCCATCTTCCAATGCCCTATTTCTGTAATCAGTAGGTATCTGCCAGCTGCCCATGAGCAGCAGAATTTCTAACTCTTTTTTACATACTCATAATCTGCCTTAAAACCCCATTTGCATTTTCTACCCCTGTTTTAAAAAGGGTTGTCTCCTACGGGTTTGTTTTTTTAAATTTTAAAAGATCTCCAAAAACAAGTGCTTTGCAATATATTCCATTAACAGGTCCTACCTATTCCAGATACCCCTCTTGTATGGGCGAATCGTTCCCAGTTGCATAGCAAAAGACCTGTTTGATCTTCCTGATAGGCTGCCACACTGGTTCTAAGATAAGACCGGCTTCTACGCACCTATAAGCATAAAAAGCCCCTAATTTCAAAAAAACCCAAAAAACAGACTGAAGAAAATATGAATCGATGTAATGAGAAAACCCCCTTTAACCCCTTAACGACCGCCCCCCGTCTTTTGACGGGAGCATTAAGTCGTTCGTCTGCAGCGACGCTTTAACGCGTGCAACATGGGATTTTCGGCGCCGGCGCCGAATTTGCTGGGATTTGGGGTTTTTAACAGCCCCGATCCCAAGGGACTCCGCGGCATCGGGGAGGCGGGAAAACCCCGCAACCCATGCTTTAACCTTTAGCGGTTTTTGTGTTCCGCGCGCAATCAAAGGGTCCCCGCCGTTGTGAAACACCCCCCCCACCCACAGAGCCCGGGAACGGCGCACATCAGCTCTGGGACCACTGGCCCCAGGCTCGTTAAGAAGCCAGGAAGGAGCACTGTGGCTTTCCCAAACACCCTTTTTCAGCGACCAATTAGCAAAATTTGCATATATGATATGCTAATAATTAGTAATGTAAAAAAAAATTAAAAAAAATTTAAAAAAGTTTCCCTTCATGGGAGTAAAAAAAAAAAGTAAAAAAAACCCCCCTAAAAAGTTTAAAAAAAAATAAAAAAAAATATAAAAAAAATAAAAATAAATATTAAATAAAAAAAAATTTTCATAAATTACACACACAAAAAAACCTACACGTATTTGGTATTCACACGACCGTAAAAACCTGTAAATTTAAACTAACAATTTTTTTTCTGTGAAATTGAATGGTTAAAAAAAAAAAAAAAAAAAAACAAAACTATTTTTAAAAAAAAAAAAAAAAAATACTGCAATTACTAAAGTGAACTTAAAATATTCCCCCTAAAGTACAACTCGCCAAAAAAGAGCCCATCCAACTGCGTCATAAAAAAAAAAAATTAAATTTTTAAACGCATGGAGCAAAAAAAAAAAAAATTTCTGGTCCCTTTAAATATTTTCAGGCGTTCGGAAATTTAAGGGGTTTTTAAACCTTTAAAAACCTTTTAAATATCTAATTTGTTGTTGATCGAAAGCACTAGTGTGGCCCTTAGATGTAAAAGACACTTTTT
Source organism: Phyllomedusa bahiana (assembly GCA_025379985.1). Lineage (NCBI taxonomy): Eukaryota > Metazoa > Chordata > Amphibia > Anura > Hylidae > Phyllomedusa > Phyllomedusa bahiana. Next base: position 57,129 of record JAODAL010011709.1, read on the forward strand.
TCCACCCTTTTTATTCACAATCCATGCTTACCTATCAGGGCTATCGGGAGAGATGTCATTGGGTAATGATAACATTCCCCTTTGATAAGATGAAACTCTTCCTTACTGATTGTTCTGGTGGGAAATGTCCATCAGATGGTTAGAATAGTTTTCAGACCAGCAACCCTTTGAGCAGCATTTTACAGCATAACAACAAAGGAAGTTTGACAATGACAAAGTGCCTTTACTATACTGTTTACAGTCTACATTGGATAATTAGCTTATCTATTAGGAGCCTCCAGTTACCACTGTTTGCTACTTCTCAGCTCTTAGGCTATGTCTACACGGCATAGAGAAATGAGTGTATTGTCAGCGGTTTTAAGATTCTAAAATCGCTGAAAATACGACCGTTCAGCCAGCTCATTGACTTGAATAGAAAAAATGTCCTGTAGTCTACACAGGTCATTTTTTCTCTGCTTCTTTTCTGGCGCCAGCGGATTTAGCAGCATGTTGCATAATAAGCCGGCATTTTGAGTTTTGCCGTCGGTTTCCCACAAAATCACAATTGTATGGGCCGACAGCAAAAAAATGACCGTGGTTTTTACGCAAAACGTAACAATAAACGCGGTTGTGCATCGGAAAAAAAACAGTCGACTTTCAGATGGTTTTTGTCCGATGCCATGTAGACATTGCCTTACTGTGTCCATGGATTTCTCTCCCTAATTATACTAGACTTTAATGAAGAGGTGACCACTCGTGCACATCATTGAAGTGGGGTCACTGCCACCTCCATCACCCAATAGGTGAGAATCCTAGACTTTAGATCTACACCTATTAGTCATAACCAACGCCATAATTTCTTATATGATGATACCCCTATAATTGATTGTGCGCACATTCAGAATCATTGCCATTGTTTACAGAATTGGCAAATGTTGCTCTTAAAGGGGTTGTCTCACTACAAGGATTGCAAAAACAAGTTACTTTGCAATATATGTCCATTAACAGTGTCCTACCTATTCCTAGATATCCCCTCTTGTATAGGCTGCATCAGCTCCTCAGGTCACTATAGATACAGAGTTGTTCAATCACTCATGATAGGCTGCCAGCACTGGTTGCTATAACTACAGACCTGGCTTCTACTGCAGCCTAGTAGAAGCCAGTCAACAAGCCCCTGAATTAAAAATGAAACAAAGAAAAAGCACTGAGGTAAAATGAATCCATGTAGTGAGACAACCCCTTTAACAATATTTAGCAATACATATGGCTTCCTACTTCAGACCAGTTTTAGAGTTCTAGCCGTGTACGCCAGCAGCAAATATGTAGACTGGTTGGCTTACCCGGTGATTTGGATACATGTAAGTGTTGGTGGCTTTCAGCAGCTCTCCTGAGCCCAACTTGATCTTTCAGTCTGCCCAGGGATGCTCCAGCAATAACTGTCCCTACAGGGAGAGTATCCATACTAATGTTTGAGTGTATAAATGGAGGGATAGAGGAGACCCTCGTATTACTGTTCTGTACACTAACCGTAGAAGAAATATTTGATCCAAGATGGAAGTGAATTTTCACTAAAGTCCTACATGGAGAGTAACCTTACCGGAGCTTCTCATCGTATCCATTGAATGGATGACTATGACGGACGTCCTATTTTGTCAATCATAGGCTTATATGGTATCTTTTTAATGTTTTCACACGATCCGGTTGGATGGAATAGTGTAATCTACCAGCCAGATGGGGGGCAAAGGTACACTCTTCCCACCTCAGTCCAGATAATGAAACCTTTGGACATATTTAGTGTATATGCCAGGACATATACTGTATGCTGGATTTCATTGTATGCTAAATGGAAGATAAAACATGATGGGAACATAGCCTAAGTATTGTGGATAATGGAAACTCATTGGTTTGACATTTTGAATCAATTTCCACTATTCTCTAACCATTGCTTCCATAGTAGTAAGACCAGTGTGTGTTGGAGAACTTTAAAATAAAATTGTCCCAGATGACAGCCTCCTCCCTGTAAACTGCCCATCACATCCTTCCCTATCCTCTATTATTACCCGATAATCTCTCGTTCTGCAGGATTTGCACCATGCAGGAATGTGCGTTGTTCATAGTCTGTCATCAGGGTAATATATACGAGGGACTAAAGGATTTAGAAAAGATTTGTGTAAAGTGCAAGCTAAGTCACAATAAAATGTCAGCGATCAAACATTGAGAAAAAAATTAAAGACCTGTTTAGCCACAATAGGTGAATGGTGACAATGACCTTTGCACTGTTTGATGTGGGTATGTGAAGTGGAGGCGCATGGTGTTTGTGTGGTGTTAGTATATGTATTTATTTGGGTTATGTTTTTTAGTCTTTAGAATGTATAACATTGATCATGCTTTGAATAGTGATGTTCTGTGGTAAATAACATTTAAGGAGCTCACCCTTTCTATGGTTGTTCAACTCTTTATAGCGATATAGGTGCACCTATAGGAGTGAAACCGACAGCAAAACGGTAATCTAAGTAATAATTCTCTATGCTCCAGCACATAGACTAAAATCCAATATTTTATTTCTTCAAATCCATAAACGCTGGAGTATAGAGAATTATATTCTGTGCACACACATACATAGCTTGCCAGCAGTCACATCTACACATTGTATGCAAGAAAGAGGTATTTATCATTCTTCTATTAGGCTAAAAAGATGCCTGCAAAGGCTGCAACAAAGTGGCCTCTGTGGACAAGACATGTAAAATACAGAGGGAGGTTTACTAAGAGTAGGTTCACACATTGGGCTTTTCCAATCGGAAACATTAGACGCGTTTACCTCGGCAGAAATCCGAGACGACACCTTGGATTTCTGACTAGGATTTTTCCTTAAGGCTAGGTCTATATGGCAGTGGACAAAAAACGACCTAAAAACGTTCATAAAACGGAGTTTTTTTGCCCATTGCCTCTCAAAAGCTGCTGAAAAAACATCAGGTTTTTTTGGTGCGTTTTGTGTTTTTATCGCTTTTTTTGGCACTTTATTTTGCAGAAATGAACAGCATTGGATTTGCTGTGTATTTCTACAAAAAAAAAGTGCCAAAAAACAAGCAAACGCACCAAAAAAGTCCAGCGCTTTACATAGACTCCAGGGATATGTTCACATGGCGTAATTGCAGTGCATATTTTGGCTTGTAACTGTGCAGCAATATATCCGCAATTACAGTAGTTCATAGCTCTCATAGAGAGTTATGAATTACGCCCATCTTCTCCGGCGTACAATACATGAGTATTGTATGCTGGGGGAAAGAAGTGGCATGTCACTTCTTGCCGGGGATGATTGAAGTGAATGAACCCACCTCCCCCCACGCTTTAGTAGTATGCGCTGGCCAGGCGTATTGCAGTGCATACAATATGTTCCGCAATACGCCGTGTGAACATAGCCCAATAGTACATTTTCTGCCCTGTTTAGTGTTTTTTTGCAACATGCTTCATAAAAAGGACCAGCAAATAAAACGAGCAGAAGAAAAAGTTCTGTATAGTTAGCAGGACCTTTTTACTATACAAGTCCATGGCACTTCTTTTCAGTCATTTTTTTCAGTGTTTTTATAAAACAAAAAGACGCTGAAAAAATATACATTTTTGTGTACAGTGGAGACATAACCTTACAGTGGTGGTATTCTCCTCTGATTTGGACATGGGTTAGCCCCATATCATTGCTGGAGTGGAATCCGACAAGGATCCGCTCAATAGACGGAACATGTTCATTCTTTTTTTTCAGGACCACAACTTTAACCCCCTCCTGACGGACGGTCATAATAATATGGCTCTAATTTTTTTTCCACCTTGCCTTCTGAAAGCCATAACTTTTTATTTTTCCACCTACATAGACATATGAGGGCTTTTATTTTGCCGGACAAGATGTACTTTCTAATGGTGTTATTTATATTACTATAGAATATACTGGGGAACAGCCAAAAAATTCTAAGTTGGTCAAAATGTGAAAATAAAGTACTTGTGCCATGTTTGTGGGAGTTTTTTTTTTTTTTTTTTTAATGGAGTTTATTCTTTGGTAAAAATGATGTGTTATCTGTATTCTACAGGTTGATACGCATTCGGCAATACCAAACATGTATGGTTTCCGTTATGTTTTAGTACTGTAAAAAAATTCCAAACATTTTCTATTTTTTAAATCTGCGCCGTGGCGCCATTTTGTGCGACCAATAACTTTTTTTTACTAACACCTACGGACGTCTGTGAAGTGGCATTTTTTTGTGGGCTGAAGCGTACTTTTTATTTCTAGCAGTTTGGAACGCATGCGACTTTTTTGATCACTTTTATTCCAATTTCTTCTACAGTGTTCAGCGTACGGGATAAATATTATATTTTTATTGATTGGACTTTTTCGGACGTGGCAATACCAAATATGTGTAACTTTTTTTTATTACTTTATTGTTTTTATTTGTAAAATGGGGAATGGGGGGTGGTTTGTACTTTTAATACTTTTTTTTTTTTTACTTTAACATTGAGTCCCCCTATAGTGCTTGACCACCAGAATCGTTAATACAGTCTAATGCATTGCATAGACAATGCATTAGACTGTACAAAGATGGCGGTTTCCCCACTTACTGCCGATGGCCGGAAGTGGGCAAAGGGGGAACATGGAAAGCATCTTATCGCTGATGTTCCGTTTGGGGCTGAAGAACGGTTTGCGGCACCGTTTTTAATTCATTTAGACACCACGGCCAGCTTTGCCGTGGCATCTAAGTGGTTAAACAGCACAGGCGGGTGGCGCCGCCCCCCCCGCTAAATTTCGCTGGGTGTTAGCGCATTACCCCTTTAATAACAGGGGGCTGTGAAACATCGCCCGGTTTCCCATTTCAAAGCCGCTTACCGGCGCTATGACGTATTCTTACGTCATAGGTCGGTAAGGGGTTAATATCTGCGGTGTGGAAAATCTGCACTGTAGTGCGCTGTTACCTAAAGAGCGGAGCGGCCATTCAAACGAATAGCCATCAGGATACACAAGGTTTTTAAAACAGAATTCACATTGAATTCCTAGTTACAATCCACTGTGTGAACATATGGTAACACTGGTATACCCTTGAGGTGTAAAGTCTAATTTACTTTGCACTATATTCCCAACATATTGCATTATCGTAAAAGAATATGGCACAGCTACTTAAAAACTGCAGGTTGTACCCGCATTGTATACCGACACTTCTCTGACAAGAAATTTTAAACAAAAGTTAAGTAAATGAGTCCTTCTGTGCATCCAGTTATCTGATCCCTGTCCCTACTTTTGTCTGTAGAAGAGAGGTACTTGGGGCGTCATAACAATTTGTCTTCTGACCGTGTTATCTTATGTACAGTATATAGAGAACAGAAACCTCTGCACTTTATATATAATGGATCTTATATATAAAAAGTATCGAACAGTAACACTCTCTGTTGCCCATAGAAACCAACCAGAACTCTGCTTTCAGTTTTCCAGAGCAGAAAAGAAATGAAAGCTACCCGATGGTTTGCTAGGGGCAACAAAGACCGTCTTGCTTTTAGATCCTTTTGATACAAGGGCCCCAAATTCCTAGTCTGTCCCCTCGCTTGCTGACATCTTTTAGTCGTTCAGGGGGGGGGGTTTTCAAAAACAAGGGAAAAATTCTTAAAACATCCCCCTTTGTTTTCACCCTTTTTTCCCCAGCTTGTTAATTTGGTTTTAAAGATGTTTCCCTTTTCACACCTGCAAAAGATTTAGACAAGTGGGGAAAATACTACAAGAATTCTTTTAAAAATAGAAGTGTTCATAGTTCATTTTTATTCATGAACAAAGTGAGCAAAGTGAGTGAACAACAGAAAATTGAAATCAAATCAATATTTTGTGTGAGCATCGGAGTCCTGAAAGTGATGATATGGCCTTCACAGAGCCTCAACATTAGCAAGTCTGCCTGGGATAATATGAAGAGGCAGAAGGATCTGAGTACATCTTCATCCACAGAAGATCTGAGGTTACTTCTCCAAGATGTTTGGAACAACCTCCCTGCTGAGTTCCCTAAAAAACTGGGTGCAAATGAACTTGTACTGGTTTGAAGGCAAACGGTGGTCACACCAAATACTGATTTGATTTTGATTTAGGTTTTGTTTATTCACTTTCCATTTTGTTGACTGATGTTTATGCTTCAGGGGCCCTATTAGAAAAAAAAACCCCTTATACCCACCTACCTTCAGTCCCTGGTTTCAGCGCTGCCTCTCTCTGATCTTCTGTTAACATTCTGTCACCGCTGCTGATTGGCTGCAGTGGTCACATGCCACTTTATATCACCATTTGGAAGTGAACTGCTCAAAACTAAAGACTAGGGAGAGCCAGCACTGGAACCAGGGACTGGAGGTAGATGGGTATAAGTTGTGTGATTTTTTTTTTTTTAATTGGACTCCTTTTTTTAGGACATGGGCAACCCTTTTCAGACTTCTATTTTTGAAAACAATCTTACTCTGCAGCATTTTTTCCATACCTGCCTAAAACTTTTGCACAGTACTGTACATTGTAAGCTTTGGGTGACGACAATATTGTACTGCGAGTCTCACAGGTCAAATCTTCATTTGCTGTCACGTTAGCTTACTTTGTATAGGCCTGCAGAAATCAAATTTAATATGTCTCTGGCCAAATAATAAAGAATGAGAAGTTCGATGGTCTGTATGTACTGATAATTTTTTAGATTGTAATCCCTCAAAGGCATGTCCCTCTCTATGTATCAGTTTGTTGTGTATTTATTGATTGGTTATTATACTCCTACTTGTCTTAAGTCATATACATAAAACCCTTTTCGTATGTAAAAAGACCTGATATAAACCACAAACCAACATATGACCTATAGTACATCATAATGCTGGTAAGAATGTATGGAGTGTGCTCACTTGCTGAGCGGTGGTTACCAGCTGTTAATTACAACTGACACCTGCTGCTAACAGCAGAGATTCGAGCTGGTCCTTAGCCACAGTGTCTAAATGAAAGCGATTGTGGGGTGCTGAGCAGTTTCCATGGCAGATGGATGCCTAATGAAGGCTTCTGTAGCTGCCATGTTGCTGCCATCTTGAACATGCGATCATGCCTCCTAGTGATCAAGTATCCATCATAAGGGGACTACAAGTCAAGATGTAAAGATAAAAAAAATTACAATTTCAAACCACCCCCATTGCCATTTTACAAATAAAAAAAAATTAAAAAGTTACACGATTGGCATCGCCACTTTCGTAAAAGTTCAGTCTATTAAAATATTATGATTTATCTCATTCTGTAAAGAGAAAAAAAAATTCCCAATGCCAAAATTGTTTCTTTGGTCATTTTACATCCGCAGAAAAGTGGAATAAAAAGAGCTCCAAAATAGCTCAAAAAGTCGCCAATACAAACTACACTTCAGCCCCTCCAAAAAAAGAATTCTCACTCGGGTCCATAGGTTGAAAAACAAAAAATGTATTGGTTGCAGAAACAGGTGCAGAAGCGCAAAACTACATTTTTTTTCATTTTTTTTTTATGATATTAAAACCTAACAAAAAATCCTACATATTTGGTGTCACTGGATTCTTACCAACCTGCACAATACAGATATGTCATTTTTACCAAACCGTGAACTCCCTAGAAACAAAACTCTCGCAATTACATTTTTTTCACATTTCACTGCGCTTAGAATTTCTCAGTACATTATATTGTACGGTCCATGGCAGCATTAAAAAGTACATCTTGTCCCCTCAAAAAAGCCCTCATCTGATTTTTGGGACAGAAAAAAAAAAAAAAAAGTTATGGCTCTTAGAAAGCGAGGAGGAAACAAATGGACAAATGCATGCAAAAATAACAGGTGCCTTAAATGACTATAGTATAGTATGTTTGTTTTACTTAAATGGGCATTAACATTTTATGTCATGTTTGCAAAAGTGACACCACAAAGTCCAGCCATATTAGTTGTCAATTTTCATTCTTATAAGATGATAATTATCATTTGGGTCAGCATCTTCAATGAAGCTAACGATTATGAATGCAGTTCAAAAAGAAAAAAAATATGAAACAGGAAATATAATAAAACTTGTCTGAATAAATGCTGACAACAATCTGGGGAGTGTTCTTTATGTCACCTTGCACACATAGAAGGTTTCTTTGTGGAAATAGGTTTTAGCTTTAAATTAAACAAAGTTTGTTTGCTTTTACCTATGAGGGTGGAACCTAGAAGCAAACAATATAATGGTCTACTTCTCTTTGTAATATGTAACCTGCCCCTCTAGGCAATGAAGTGTTTGCCTGCGTATATTTCTGAAGAACAATGTAACACTGAATGATAAGATAGGGGGATCTCCTGTGGGGAACAGAGGATCCAGAAGCAAAGGAACGCTAAAGAGGAATAGCATAGCAACAATTACATAAGCTGAGCATCAAAAATAGCAGAATGATAAAAATAATCATAATGACAGAAACAAGGTTGGATTTTTCAAATCACTCCAAGGTTTCCTCAGAAGCTTCGCCTCATTGTTTAGCCTGGAGGAAAGAAATTTAAGCTGATCACATAGGTCTGCACTGTTAACAACTCTCAAAGGTTGTATCTTGAGGTCCATCTTTGGAAACCCCCCAAGTGAGGAAGTGTCTGGCTGGCAGTACCAATGCATTCAGATATCTGCCCATCTATATGGAAGGTCTGGATCCTCTGTCTGAGCTAACAGAAGGGGATTGTGGGTGGGGAATCCCTCTATTTCATACTCGCATGTGATAGGCTGGAAGCAGTACACCTTACAAGACGGTCTCTTTAAGGAATTTTATTGGATTACTCTGGGAATCATAAATCAAAATAAACCTTCTACATCTGGACCATACAGATTATAGATTGTGGGTTCAATCTGAAATTAATCCTGTTTTTTGTAGGAAGTTGGAGCAAAGGCTTTTTCTACAATCCATGGATTTCTGAACTTTAAAAATGTATTTGATTTGCTGAACAAATCTACTAGTTTTTGTTCTTTGGAAACCTATAATCGTGAGTCTTATCCTGCCATATATATTGTTATTTTCTAAGGAAAAATGGGTTTCATTTATTGCAAATATTCATTTATTTGTATGACAAATAATTACATGCTATGGGTGGTGCAAAAGGTAAGAATATTTAAGGGAATCTGTCACCAATATTTATTTATTTTTTTACTAATTAAAACAAGACCCTGATCCATATTTTTTTCTTCTTAGCCGTTTTTATTTTCTGATTGTAGATTTCTCAATTCTGTCGTCTGTATATGATTGTGGGGACAGCATTCTTCCCTGCACTGCTCTAACAGCATTTAGAGAGATTCTTTACAGCAGCTTCATGCACATAGTAGCCTGTGAACTGGATCAGTCCCATTCCCTTCTATAGGAGAGTTTTCAAGGCATGCTCTGTGACCTGGGAAGAAGTCAGTGTGTAGAGAGGGTGAGAGGGAAGCTGTTACCATCTCCTATTGTGACTGGTGGAACCTGTGTTATCTATACACATTGGTGTCTCCTTTCAGTGTAACCCTGCCTGTGCTGATCATGAAAATCTCTCTGTACAGAACAGGGAGTGTAAGGGCATGTTCCCACTGCACGGGTTTTCGGCCGGTTTTTCAGCCGGTTTGCGGTTTTTCAGACCGCCTGAAAAACCGGCCGAAAATGAGCACAATTGTGCTCTGTGGAAAACCCGTGCAGCAGTCCCCACTGCACGGGTTTTCCGCCCGGCGGTTTTGTCGCTGGCGGACCGGCGACAAAACATTGAACATGCACAATCTTCCGTCCGGTTTCCGGACAGAACCTGTGCATCTCAATGGAAGGGGGGAGGGCTGTTCTCCGCTCATCGCAGAGAAAAGCCGCCCCCTCCCCTCCCCGCGGCCGTGGGGACCGCCGCAAACCCCGAATAATCCCGGCCGGTATTTGTCCTCTGCCGTGTAAATGGCCCCTAAGCCTCTTATTGGGCTTAGTGGCCAAAGTGCAAACTACAGGAAGTTTTTAAAAAATATAGAGTGATATGGAAAATAAAAAAAGACATAACCAAAAATTCTTAAATGTGTTTAACATAAAAACGTTAGTTAAACAATGTCATTTTTTGATGACACATTCCCTTTAAGTTATTATTCTGTTGCAACCAGTAAAAAAAATTTGGGAGAAAATTATTGGACATTATCATCCTTAACAATCATGTTCTCCTGTTTTTTTATGATGCAATTTATTTAGTATGAACTAATGTATGAATTAACTCGAGAACTCGTAAAACAAGAAAATATCAGCCCCTAAAACAGAGGTTCTCAACAAGGGGTTAATTCCTCAAAGTCTTTCAACCAAAAGAGGGGGATTTTAGGGTTTTTGGAAGGAAGGGATTGGGACCAGTTTTCAACAAGATATAAGCAAATATTATATGCATATTTGGAATGAACGTTTTCAGACAGACTATTGTGGAATGATATTTTGAACAATGGTAAAAGGTGGAATGGAGCAAAAAGGGTTGAGAACTATTGCTTTAAAACATATGAAATAACAATCCTATGCAATACTACGAGATTTGAAATGATTCCATGCCTAATTGGTTTACAGTGTTTACTCATATATGCTGTGCCCTCCAGTACATATAGGCTTACATTTAAAAAACAGGATAAGTATTTTGTATACAGTTTTCCAGTCCAGTGCATTTTGCACACTCCTGGCAGCCGTAGTCTTGTTGTGTTTTCACCTACATTTCATTACTTTTTTTTCCTTCAGTGGTTGCCTTATAGACCGTCTCTGTCCATAAGTAACGGCATATAGACATGGAAGAGGGAGGGCCCCCCCTTCATGAGTTAGGTCAGGGATCTGCTAACATAGAATAGCTCCAACTCAAGTAGACTTGTTCCACCCATTTATTACATAGTAATCTATTCAAATGAGTCCAATTTAATATTTTATATCTGTACTGTGGCTGACTACAACTTACTGGATGTTATAAGCTGGGGGTTGGGGATTTCACAACCTGACCTTCATATGATAAAGGAATGTTATAGCTCAATAATATACATGTTAAAATGACCTTACTAAGCAGTTACAAATAAGCCGCATTTGCCCAATCTGATGCCCCACCTTGCGAGGTACACAAATACTGTTTGTACTGCTTATGGTTGAAGCTTCTTGCTTTACTGGTGTTATCCTGTGTATAGAATGGAATCAATTAGTTTAGCTTCATAATACCAGAAATTTACTAACGCTGCCCAGTAATAAAGCAAACTTCTGTCAATTATACGGGCTGGATTTCTATTTAGTCCAGTCTATCCTGAGTTTAAAGATGCAGAGAGGAGTCACACAAAAAATGGGGGGTTTCTGCAACTTCTCGGGGACCTGAGGTGGTTCCTGATAGGTCTTTTTTATTTTAAATATTTTTTTGATATTACAAAACAAAGAAAAAATCCCCAACAAAGGAAAAAACCTGATATGTATATTTTGTTTATTTTAGTGAATACCTATGTTCTCCTTACAATAACAATTCTGGAGCATTTTCTCTTATAACTGTATAATGTATTAATGAAGCAGTCAGAGGGGTGGTATTTCAGTTTTCCCTACTTATACTAAGGGTATGTTCACACGGCATGTTGGATCCATTTTTTGATTAGTTTTTAGATGTGTGCTTGGATCCGTGTTTCAGACCCTAAACAGACTCAAACCCGCATCTAACAATGTGAAGTGTGATGTACATTGCTTTCAATGTAAAAAACGCATCGCGTTCAGATGAGTGATCACCGATGCGTGTTTACATGCGTTTTTGTGATGCGTCTTTTGGATCCGTTCAAAGAATTGTCACGTCAATTCTTCATCTGAAAAACAAAGCAGACTCTGCAGACAAAATGCATCCAAACAAGCACCTGCATGGTGGATGCGTGTTGAACTCATTTTGGATGTGATTTACGCAGTGCTTTTGGATGCGATTTTCAGATCCAAAGCACCGTGTGACCATACCCTTACTCTGTCAGCACTGATTGATTGCTCAATGTCAGACTATGCAAGGAACCCCCTTCCAATTAGTAACATCCTGCTGATTGGTAATGAATATCTGGGCAGAATAACAGGAACCACAAAACATAAGGAAAGGTGCTCCAGAATTGTTATTCCATGGGAAATACTAGTATTTACTAAAACAGACTTATCAAGATTGACCACAGGTTCTCATTAAATATTAATGGGCTACTCTTAGGATAGGCCATCAATATTTAATGATGGGTATCCGATCACAAATAACCCCCACAAGCTAGCAGAAAGACGGGGTTGTGGCCATATCTTATCTGGACTGTGCAGTACTTGTTACAGCCACCTATATGGATGAGCCGATGTGCCTGTGCAAACCATAAAGGACACATGATGTCGTAATACTGTTAATCGGAGAAGGCCGGACCTCTCGCAGATCGGAATGACTGACATGTTTTTATTGAGAACTTCCCAGGTGGTTTACTCTGCCCTGAGAGCAGGATGTGATTAAGGGAGAGGAGCGGAGCTCTCTGATATATAGGGATATATGATAGAGGGAGAGAAGCTGAGGTTTATGATATATAGGGTTATATAATAGAGGGAGAGAAGCTGAGCTCTGTGATATATAGGGTTATATAATAGAGGAGAGAAGCTGAACTCTGTGATATATAGGGTTATATGACAGATGAGAGAAGCTGTGCTCTGAGATATATAGGGTTATAAGATAGAGGAGAGAAGCTGTGCTCTGTGATATATAGGGTTATATGATAGAGGAGAGAAGCTGTGCTCTGTGATATATAGGGTTATATGATAGAGGAGAGAAGCTGAGCTCTGTTATATTTAGCGTTATATGAGAGAGGAGAGGAGCTGAGCTCTGTGATGTATAGGGTTATACGATAGAGGAGAGAAGCTGTGCTCTGTGATATATAGGGTTATAAGATAGAGGGAGAGAAGCTGAGTTCTAAGTGCATGGCATAAGTGCCTATGACGCTCAGACATTAGCATTCTATGTTATATCTGGAGCTTTACTCTTTTTCCTAAATGGCCAGGACTCATTCATAGATCTTTGGGGCATGGAAATATAGATAATCTCTCAATATCTATCATCCGTAACAATATTCTTGTTTGTTGCATCGTTCTGCGGTTTACAAAATAAATTGCTATTCAAATCCTCTGATATTTAAAGGCTTTGTCATTAACCAATGTCAAGTTAATATATGATAACTCTAAGCTGTGAATATCCAGACAGTACCATATGTGATGGATTTGGGAACTTGGACTGCAATGGTTCAAGGATTTACTGTCAGTCACAAGCACTTTGCATTTAATTGGTATTCTACAGTAGAAGTGATAATAGGCAGCATATGTGTTGAGAATACTTATGTGATGAAGAAACAAGCATTTTATTTGATCCTTCACCTTTTAATCCAGGGTCCAAGATTTTCAAATTTTCTATATTTGTTAAGGAATTTGAACTAAAAATACAGGTGTCTTGTAAAAAGTCATCATTTACAGCAAAGCTTTATAACGAGTGCATTTATTCATACTTACCAGGACTCCAGTAACAACTGTGCCATATAGTAAGGTTTTGTTAATCCACAGTGATAGATTTTGAGGATCTTTTACCATTAGACCAAAAAACAACAAATACTGCCTTATGAAAAACTGCTGTCTCAAATATACCGTATACACAAAAAATCAAAAACAACAAAAAAAAAGTGTATTTAAGACTTAACCTTTAATAAATAATTTAAAAATGGGTACTTGTAGAATCCACTACAGAATTTCTCAAAAAAAGAAAAAATATATTGGTGGCTCACAGGATATTATAGAACAAAGGGACGCAAGTTGTAGGGAACCCTGTTACACCCTACTTGGCCTGAAAAACCCTAAAGACCTAACCACAGGGAAATCGTCCCAAAAAGGACGTCCCTGTCCAGAGCCTACCCCTAGCGCACACTAACCTTATCACAAATAACACGTTATAAAAGTGTGTCCCGACATGTTTCAATGCCCCAAACACATATCATCAGGGGACAGATATGGGAAAATAGAAAAAACAGGGGAAAAGAATAATCAAAAATCAGATAAACATATAATAGTATGTATTCCAAAATTGTGATGAGCAGGGTAAATAGAAGTATGGTGACCTCAAAAAAATCAATAGATAAACGTACAATAATGTATCCTCCAAGATTGTGATGAGCAAGATAGATGGAGGTATGGTAGCCTCAACATAATATCAAAGTACTATTGGTCATATAAAGGTGCCCAGGAGCTTAAAATAGAAATCATCATCAAAATTTGCAATAACAGCCTTACTGTATAGTAGCTCCTATATATTATTCTAATTGCCCAACAAACAAATAGATGTCACAAATCGAAAGTAACTCTCAAACCTGTTACTATACAAAGAGTAGCTATCAAACCTGTTGCTGTACAAGAAGGGGTCACCTCAAAGCCGATAAATGTCAGCTGAAGCACACAGGGTAAAGCGCCAACCGCATCTCCTCTTTAGCTAGGACCGCCGATCTCCGCTCTCTGTGTACGCTGGTCACCATTAGCAAAGGGATTTTTTTTGTGATATTGAAAGGGGTTTTACCATGAAGTAAAAAGCCATGCACAGATCGCTCACACCTGGCTGCGGCTCAACCTTGTATAAGAATGAGGAGGCAGCGCTTGCGGTCGTCCTCGCCATTCAGTTTTGTTGGAGATCCTGAATATAGACAGAAGCTCCCATAGAAGTGCATGGAAAGGGCAGCCACAAGCGCCACACTCTCTTTATTTTCATACAGGACTTTTTACTTTGTGGTAGCCTTGTTTTACAGAGAAGGCTCTTCACATGCAGCATCAGGCTTCCCACTTGTTGTTCAGGCTGTCAATGGTTCCACAGCAGTAACTGATATTTCAGCTCTGCCATTCTTAGCTGAGCTTGTAAGAGGGACATTGGTAATGGAAGGGTTTTAACAGCAGGTTACATGCCTATAGAGCTCTAAAGGTGTGTGTTGCTGATAAGATACAGCAGGGAGTAACATCTATATCCAGGCCACTGCTGCTAGAGAAGAGAAAGATGGTTGATAACCTAGGGAAGCTTGTGTACAAAAGTTGTTGCTAGATTTTTATTTTTTTAATGGATCAGTTGTCATTAAAAAGATTTTTGCATCCAAATGGCAGATGTCTATACTATTAATAGATACCCTGGTGACAGACTTATGACATGGTCATATGATAGACTTTTCTTGTGTGGTCTAATGCGCTGAATCCATAGATTTTCTGTGTTGAAATCTCAATCCATAGAGAAATATGTCACATGCAAAGTCAAAATGCACAACAGATAACTTCGTTTAGAGGTTAAAATTTCTGCAAGGTATTTTTCTGGGGAAAAACCTGTGTTGTGCACTGGCCTAAGGCAGAGATGGATCAGTAATTTGTCACCCTTGTGATTCCTTGTGAGTCATTGAGAAAACATCAGACTAGAATCTCATATGTGTGGCTGACTGCGGTTATGTGACGTTTCCTGACATTACAGTTCAGAAGTGAAGGTTTCTGTGCAGTGGTGTCAGGCAGTGTACGTGACCACGGCCGCCAATCGGTGTCTCTAGCAATAACCATCTGATTGCCGGCAGCAGAAGTAAATATTGTAACGGTGGTAAGGACAGTGGTTAGCTGGTTAGTATGAGGTTTTTTTTTTTTTTTTTTTTACATTTAAGCTGCAGCATACATTAAAAAAAAAAAAAAAATATTCTGTACTCAATGGATCCCAGTGTCACAATGTCAGACATTTTAAGTAAAGTAAGAAAAAAAATAATTCTCATCCACATGCTACGTAAAACTATCAACCCCGAATTCGCACATTAAATGACCTATGTTGTGCAGACACTGCAGATTTCTGGCAGATTTTTCCTATTCATTTCAATGTTGAAGTTAAAATCCAAATGAGAAAAACTGCACAATTTTTACTTTTTACCTTGTAGAATTAGCAGCTGATTTTCCACTGTAGATTTTGTCCAGAAAGTCTGCAGTGGGTCTAAGCACTAGGGTATGTTCAAATAAGAAGGATCTGCTGTGGGCTTTCTGCAGTGAGTGCGGAAAATAAAATCTGCATGCAAGAACCAGCACCAGCGTGTGCGGATTTTTTGTTGCACATTTTTAATGGATTTTTCTCCTTGACAACATCCATACAAGTTGGTGCAGATTTTATTTTGCAGACCCGGTTTCTGGACAGTTTTAATGTATCCTCCAAGGTTTGGCATGCCCAGGGTATAGTTATGGGGACACCTTGTTCCCATGTACTTTAATTATGTGGTTGCTTAATATTTTGGTAAAAAATGCTGCTTGACCTCGCCTAGATGATGCCTACTATTTCTTTGGACTGCGTAGCCAGATTTCTTTTGCATCTATAAAGACCCATGCGCATAAACGTATTGTAAATACATTTTGTATGGAGCCAGAATATGACTGCCGTAGAATCGCATGAGATCTCTACTACAATTGTGTATGTTCACCAATTACATACAGAGACAATGTTTTTTTTTTTTTTTTTGTTGGATTTAGTACGAATCTATAGAGTAAAATATGTCTGTATATACAGACTCTGACGTACAGGCTTTGTGCATAGAGTTCTGACATGTGCATGACTCTTCACACACTACTGGCCATTAAAGTAATATTTGATGGTGCTACATCCAGCGTGTATGTATGTCTGTGTGTGTATATGTGTGTGTGTGTGTATGTGTGTATGTGTGTATATATATATATATATATATATATATATATATGTGTATGTGAGTGTATGTGTATGTAAGTGTGTGTGTGAGTGTATATATGTAAGTATATATATATATATATATATATATATATAATATGCAACAATCAAAAATGCCGAACCGGCGCACGTGGATTATAAGTAAATGCCAATGATGAAGGCTGGTATATAGAAAACTTCCGAATTTTATTTCTAAAACAGTAAGGATATTATCCTAAACTGATTAAAAACATACATAGACCTAACGCGTTCATCAGTTGAAGCGCTAAGTTGGAGCGCGAAACGCGTTAGGTCTATGTATGTTTTTAATCCGTTTAGGATAATATCCTTACTGTTTTAGAAATAAAATTCGGAAGTTTTCTATATACCAGCCTTCATCATTGGCATTTACTTATAATCCACGTGCGCCGGTTCGCCATTTTTGATTGTTGCATGCTTCCTATCCAGCAGTCTAGGATCGCTGGAAAGAACCGTGGCTACCGAGAGAAGGATTAAATCCTATACATGTTTATGATTGTTGTGCCTCTACAATACGAGCACAACCACTTCAGGTGAGAATCTCCACCTTTCTTTTAATATATTTGAGACGTATTTCACTATTGTGCGCCCCCTTTTCTTTTTTGGCTAATATATATACTCACAAAAAAAAATTGTGAGTGCAGCGGGTTTTCCATATATAGATATATATATAATATTTATATACTATATCCCGCTGCACTCACAATGTTTTTTTTGTGGGTTTATATATTAGCCAAAAAGAGAAAAGGGGGCGCACAATAGTGAAATACGTCTCAAATATATTAAAAGAGAGGTGGAGATTCTCACCTGAGTGGTTGTGCTCGTATTGTAGAGGCACAACAATTTTATAATATATATATATATATATATTATATATATATATATATATATATATATATATTATATTATATATATATATATATATTATAATATAAAATATATATATATATATATATATCCCGCTGCACTCACAAATTTTTTTAAAACACAAGGATAGTGCTTTTTTCCATGCCTGCCATGGAATAAAGCCATGTCCTTGTTTTTTTTTTTTTTTTTTTTTTAAAAACGCCATCTTATGTTTTCTTTGTTGCCAATTATGTGTTGAGTTAGTCTTGTAAAACAGTATAAAATCCTCTTAAAACCAAGGCAGGAGGGCACTAGATTAAGCCCAGGGAGTCGGATGTAAAAGAGAGTGACTGTCATGGGAATTGCCAGACCTGCTGTAAGCTGAGAACTGATCCACCTGTTTCTTTTAACTACTTCAGGGCCTTAAGTACTATTGACCTAGATTTCTATTCACCTGGCTAGCACATGAGTAGAGTTGTCCCTCCAAGTCTGCCTCAGGCCACTTTCACACGACATTATTCTGGTCAGTATTTTGCACTAGTATTTGTACGCCAAAACAATGAAGAGATGCAAAACTTCTCATTATGTGTTTCTTTTCTTTCTTTGTAAGATCCATTCCTGGTTTTGTCTTACAAATACTGACATAAAATATTGACCCAAAAACAGTCCCGTGTGAAAGTGCCCTTGTGCTTTACTGAGAGGTTTTGAGACTCCTCCCAAGAGTACTAAGAATATTAATCATTACCTCATACTCGCATAACAGAGCGACCATTATTCCACCATTGCTTAAGAAAGGATATTCCCAAACTAAACACTGATAATGAAAACTAGAGATAGCTTTAATAAAGAACAGAATTAATAATTGAATATGCTTAGCTAGTAGTGTTGCTTGAATCTGTCCCTGTTGGGTTCAACACTGGTTCAACTGAAGTTGTAAAAAAAATTTGGTACATGATGTCCTGAACCTGAACTTTTTTTTTTTTTCTTACTCTGACCTTAACACTTAACCTACTACTATTCCTGACCATAAGGGTATCCCTAAACTGGATTTAGGGGCTTTTTAGTGTGTTCAATGGTTTTGAATGTTTCCTTTCTTGTTCCTGGTGCTTCCAATTTCTGTAGTGCTGTCACTCTGACATCTGTTCAGGCCTAATGCTATGTTAGGGTTACCTATGTGATGTTGGAACACAAGTGACATTAGACGGAAGTGACGCTGGAGTGACAATTCAGTGGGACTGAAATCGCAGAGGAGTTTGTAACCAGTAAATAGAACCCTAAACCCAATTTCCTAAGAACCCGGTTTCGAGTCAAATTTGACTTTGATCTGAATCCAAGCACAACAGTATTGGCTTGTAAAGCCCATGCTCCACATTCATCATTGCATTGTTCAGTTGTAGTAGATTATTTATTGTTTATTTTTGTGTTACTTTATATGTCCAATTATTTAGATTGCAATTTTAAAGGAATAATATATCAGTTGTACCTTGGAATCAAAACATCAATCTGATATTGTTTATGCTGTAGGTATTGTCTAGAAGTAATTAAATCAAATTGTATATAACTATTACTGGCAATTGCTTTGGGTGAGCAAAATGCTTAGGCTTAAGCCAATCTGAATGTGGTCACCACATTGGTCACACACTTGTGATAAGACTTTTTTTGTGAATGGAAGTTGAGTGTATACTGAAGAAGATGAATTTGCTGAGGTGGTAGCATGTGAATGATGCAGTAAAGATAAGATGACATGCAGATTACATTTCGAAGATGTTTGGGTCTTGTGGGGCAAACATGGACGAGGAGAAAAGGTGGGAGTCATCTTGATTCACAGAACTGATGTAGCTAATAAAACAGCTTAAATATATATGCAATAGACAGATCAGATAAATATATATATAAAGGCACCTTCTAAAGTGGAAGAACCCCTAATTTTCACATAATATCAGTCAGAAGAAGAAAATAAATAATCTCTCCAATTCTTCCATGCTGGATCTCTCTGAGACAGCTTGCTGGTTCACGTGGAAACCAGTGCAAGTTGGGCTGATTTTGCTCACCCTAGTACACACTACAAAGTGTCTAATACGTCATAGCAGTGGGATACACAGGACTACTGCCCTGGAAATCACGACCCCATCATAAGATCTAAAGAAGTCTTCATTGCACCCTATTTTCTTATGTCTTTCATCCAGCTTTATTACCATTGAGTCTACAGGAAAAAATTAAACGTTGCATCAAAAGTAAACCGCAACCTTATACTTTGGTAGTCAGGCTGCACAAGATGGGGACATGTGGCAATCTCAAGTCATGGAATAAAAAGCCATCCTTGTGTCAAAACTAAATAACTCACTCTCTCACTTCACTGGATATTATTTCAGGTGATGTGTCTCCATGGCTGTGTTCATTATGGCACATTATAAAGAGCAGGGGACAAGGGAACATCTAGAGAGTGGGAGGTATGTAGGGCACAAGCTTTAGAAGAGTATGGATGTGTGACCCAAGGATAAAGAAGAGAAGTTATGAAGTGTAACCTAAAGAAGAGAAAGCAAGCAGGACTCATTCTTAAGAGGAGATGCCATGTTAGACATAGGTTTAAAGAAAAGGGGTCATGTATGCTTAAAAGGGTTGTCATTGATTCATCCCACCTTAGTACTGCTTTCACAATATCATTTTGGAATTCAGGGGCATGTTTACTAGCTTCTACAAACACAAGGTCTGTAGCCATAGCGACTAGCGCTGGCAACCTATCAGGAGAGAACAAACAGGTCTGTAGCTATAACAACCTGAGGGGCTGATGCAGCCCATACAAGAGGGGATATCTAGAAATAGGTAGGACACTGTTAATGGACACATATTGCAAAGTGA
This sequence comes from Phyllomedusa bahiana, assembly GCA_025379985.1. NCBI lineage: Eukaryota > Metazoa > Chordata > Amphibia > Anura > Hylidae > Phyllomedusa > Phyllomedusa bahiana. The sequence continues at coordinate 77,537 of JAODAL010011709.1, forward strand.
ATTGTTTTTGCAAGATCTTTAACTTAAAAAGAAATCCTTGTAGTGAGACAACCCTTTTAAGAGGTAAGGGATACGTGTGACCAGCGGTAAAGAAAGGAGACATCGTGTGTATGCATAAATAGTTTATCCTGTGATTACATACTAATTTAATTCATTCCATCACACAAAATATAACAGTAATATGAAAAAAAAATACTTGTTTAGAAATTCATGCTATATTTTATAGCTTATTATCGTCCTTTGATAAGGTCCACCTAATGTCTTCAGTTTTGGTAAGCTAAAGCCACTTGTTCTATCCTGTAGAGTACCAGGAATCACTCTACCCCCTTGTTTACAGGAGGATACAGGGGATGGGATGGAATTACTGTCTCTGGCCATTTGCACTGGACACATTGGGCTTTTATTTTTTTCAGAGCCCCATATGAAATGTAAGCTGAGCTCTGATTGGTTGCTGTGGGCAACAAAGACAGTCTTACTGCTAGACAATTTTCATATATAAGGCCCATTAAGTGGACTTCTTAAAGGGCAGCTATAAAACAGCAGTGGGTGTCATAACATAGATGTAACAAATTCAGGGCTGTGGAGTCGGAGTCGTGGAGTCGGAGTCGGTGGCTATTTTGCAGGAGTCGGAGTCATCATAAAATGGACCGACTCCGACTCCCAAAATATATAATAAGTTGGTCTAGTTAGTTCGATGCAGAGCAAAGAGCAAGAGGAATTGGGTCCGGCCGGTGCTACTGCTCCCATATCTTCAGCCTTATCACATGAGGAGTGTAATTGATGACATGGATCAGGCAAAGCGCTGCCCCAGGGGAAAAGATTCTGCTCCCAGGGCAAACAGATTTCAGCAAAATTTTTCACCTGCTTTCAAAGAAGTAGAAGAGTTCAACCATTCATCAAAACTGACTGTGGCTGAGGCAATTCCTTTATACCCTGACATTGCTAGAGGTGTTGCCCCTGTGGTCACCGCTTTGCCACCAACCCAAGTTAGTGTAGAGAGGCCGTTCTCTATCCTGGAAATAATGAGATCAGATGTGAGGTCGTCTATGCAGGATCTGATGGAGGCAATACTATTTCTCAGAACAAATTCAGAGACTCCACAAATGTTCCTGCAGTGTTTTGCATATTTAAAATGTTTTTGTATCCTAAAGTCATATCCAATAAATATATTTTACACTGACAAGCAAAATGGTAACAATGTTTTGAACTTGTGACTTTCAGGCTCCATATCTCACCATCCACTACAGCTTTGTACATGAGGCTACTGTAATTTTATATACAGTCATCTTACCTATCTTATACATAAGAGTAAGTATTTATCATCTGCTTAGTTCTACAGATTCTTTCCTATAACTGCATTGTTACTGTTTTGCTCCTAAAAATCAAAATGTTATTTTGTTAGTATTTGGTGAATCCACCTTTTGGTTTTCAATACTGCCTGAATCCTTCTGGGCTCTGAATCAGATTCAAGCATATCTTGACCAAAATCCGATCCCAGGTCTCTTCTACACATTACCAATGTTGGTGCAGACTGGACTTGGATACAAATACAGCTTTTTCTTCAACTCAAGTGTTCAAAAGAACAAAAGGTTGTTACCCGTTTGCTGGTCAGTGTCTGATCTACCTAAATAGTTTGATTATTGGATCATAAGGTGATAAACAGCCTGATGTTACCACTTTACTACCGTAAAGTTATCACTTAAACATGCGCCGTGTATGAGGGAGTCAGGAGTCAGAGGTCTGGGAAATTGAGGAGTCTGAGTCGGGGCTTCGGCTTGCCGAATTAAATTTTTTAAATATTTTGTGTGATCTCAAATATTCTTTAATTACTAGACAGCCAGTTTTTAGAGCAAAGACCTTGTGTCACACATACAAGAGTATTCTTTGGGATACAAGTCCGAAAGGAGAACTTGGGATTTTTAAAGAATCAGGACCCCTGTGGTGTAGATCCTGAACATGGTCATGTGTATGAGGCCTTAATCAATGTTTTCCCACATCATCTGCAAAAGATAACTGGTAGTAAACCTCAATAAAATTGGTGAAACCCAGTTCATGGGCAACTAGATCTTGAAGTAATCCTTGGTTTCCCAGTCCTCAACAATTCTCATTCTCCAGTGCAATGCAATTCATTCATTCTCAATGTTTGGATTGAAATGACTCTAAAGTGATTGCACAATTTATTCAAACCATGCTATACTACATGTGCTCGACAATCGTGGCTGAATGTCCTCTATGCAAGACATGTCTGTCAGTCCGACATCCCCTAATGGAGCATAGGTCTGTGTGTGGTCTGCACTATAAAGGCACAAGAGGTTGGTGTGTTTGGTTTATCACTTAATTAAAATATACAAACACTGCTTTGGAACAGCTTGTGTCTAATTGGGTGCATTAGATAATGCTAATTGGTAGAGGTTGATCACATCAAATCTTAAAGTTAATCTGCTGGGAATTGATGTCATTATAGAGACTCTGTAATCAGGAAATGTTGCCAGATAGTCATTAGAGAACTAGAAGGCTGGAACAAATAAATTGGACAGAATCCCATCGCATCCGTTTTTTTTGGTCACTTGCTAATTGACCCCATGGTTGTATGATAGATGACATTGAGGGAATTTATCAAACCATTTATAGCAGTGTTTTGGTGTAAATGAGTTGAAAATGATGGTGTGATAAGGTCTGACAAATTTATTACACTTTAAGCAAAAAAAGGTAAAAAAGTGCCGCAATTCTGTGCCTGCTAAAAACCATCAAATAGGATTTTCAGCTCACCCTCGCTTATCTGGGACTGCCTATTGATTTGTGATGCATGGATTCGTCAGAAGCTTCCACCTGACGAAGACTTGTAATCCAAAAAGCATAGTATCCAGCATTTATTTCAGGCATGCACACCCCATTGTATAGAAAACATTATTTCATGTATTTCATCTGTTTTAAAAAATAATCAAATAAGCACAGGAATATCCAAATACAAATTGGCCAACGGACGCGTTTCGGTGAGAAACCTTAATATTTGTGCCTGCTTATAAGTAGCGTAGATTTTATTTTCTGGCTTGAGGACAGTCCAAGATGCATTAAACAGGCAAATTTATAAAGAGGTGTCCTCTTAATAAATTTGGAACATTTTACTGTAATATACTTTAGTTAAAAACTGGCACATGACACTGAGTTAATGAGATGAGATGTTCCCATCTCATTAAGTCGTTGTCTCTTAGCAAGATATAACCCAACTGTAGAGAATGGAGAGATGGCCGTATTTGTTCAGTTCTCCCTATTTGTTTCTATGGACTTTCTTAATCCATCCAAGCACACTTGTTTAGCTTCATTCAAAACTCCCATAGAAATTGACTCTGTACGAGCTGGCCACAGACGCTGAATTAACGAGTTGAGAATACCACTTTAATAAGTTCCCTCCTCCCCCAAATCCCTATTTATTGGACCAATTTTTCAACCCACCAATGAACAGATGATAATTGAAAAGGAAAATCTTGTTGAAGATCTGGTTGACATTTTCATCATAACAGTTCTTGTAACCACCAGTTTTTTGTTAGAGCTTGTACTAGGCGGTATTAGAGTAAGCAGATGCAAAATTTTAAAAATGCTGCCAATAATGGTGACAATTTTTATGGTAGCACAATTAACAAGGATAAACAATAGTCGTTGATCTTTTTGGGCAATTTAAGGTTATTTCCCCTATGTAAACAGGCCTATAGATTATATGCAGATTATACCGGAGGTGGGGGATCTGCTGAGAACAATGCAATATTTGTGGCCATATACATAAGATAGCTATCTATTCCAACCTTCCTATTTCACATACATGCTTGTCCAAACCTGTGTATTCAGTCGGGAAAGGGTAAGTCCACACGGCATGTGTTTCAGTCGGTTTCTGATGGTTTTTGGATTTTTAAACCATCCCCCACTTTAATAGAAAATCTGAGCGTCTACACAGCTTGGATTTTCTGACGGTCGGATTTCAAATCTGAAAACCGTATAAAAAACTTAGAACATGTACATTCTTTCACCTGATTTTTGGGCTGAAAATGTACTGTTCAATGTTTAGGGGGATGGCCGAATCCACAAACCGTCCCCCTACTCTTACAAAAAAATGGTGAAATACTGGTCGGATTTTCTCTTTGCTGTGTGACCTACCCAAAAGGAAACAGGTTGTTGAGAAACTCTTGTCCCACTGGCTTATGTCCTAATAAAGGAACAATCTTCATTTCAGCCAACATTTTGCATTGAGGGAAGTGATTCCACCATATATTCTTCTGTCCTCTATTTAAGTGTGTGGACTGCTTTCAGATTGGATGAACTGCAGGGAATAAACTGAATCCAGAAATCACTGACAGCGCTTATCTCAAGCAGTAATAAAGGATTAAGACTTTCTGCCTGTTCATTATTTTCCCTAATGTCTGCAGTTATGGTGCGTCCACAACGTTGATGACATGGTTTTCAACGAGTATTCCACATGATATTGCATTTTGGATTTAGGTTAATTTTTTTTTTTTTATCGTGGTTTACAGTCAGAAACAACTCCCATTCATTTGTAAGTGGTTTTGGACATGGATCCCACATTCAAATGTTTGGGGTGCATTTTACAAAAGGTTTTTAGCCATCCTCTTTGACATCAGTAGTACATTTCCAGGCGTTTTCCTTGTGGAAAACAACCAAAGAATGAACATGTCCCAAGTTGTTTTTTTTTTTTTTTTTTTTTTTTATATAACCACTGAAAAATACGTTGTATGAACCACAATGCATATTTTCTATAGAGGTTAATGGGAATTGGCTAATTTTGGTTTCTGACTTAAAATACTCATAGTATGGACCTAACTTTGTTGCTGGGTCCTCCCCAAATGTGCTTGGTAATTAAGTTGGCTCATTAATGGTGATTTTACTCAAACATTATATCCTGATGTTTATCAGTGTGTGACCAAAGGAATGAAATAGTATGGAGATAAGTGCTCTCTTGCCCAATTCCCTCAGCAACATACCCAATGGGTATGGAGGGAAAGAGCTAAGTAGTTGGCAGACACTTTATACCTTAGGGGGGGGGGGATAATCTCAGAGAAGTTAAAATATAACTTCCATGCCCATCTTGGGATTTTTACAGACTGTGTTCAAACCATTTGTCTGAAGTATACACCAGGCCCAAATGTCACAGGTCAAAAATAAGCCAAACATGAGAGTATTCATCAAATCACAGAAAAAAGAAAATCCCCCATTAAAACATAAGCCTTTATTAATACTATTAAAATCCATATTCCTAATCAAAATCCCTATATGATAACCACACAAAATAAAAATATAGATGAATGCCAGGGAGTCTCAGTTCGCAGGACTGTTTTAATGGGGGATTTTCTTTTTTCGCCAGTGTATATACCGGTAGAATTTTTGACATTTATCTCCAATGGAAGACTCTTGACATGTGACTGCATAGACCTACAGTGGCAATGTTGCCCAATTGTAGAAAAAACACTTTTTTTTGCAGTTCCATTTTTTTATAGAAAAGAGCAGTCTGCACATTATGGTGTGCGAGTGAACAATAGTATTTTGGCTGCTGTCAGGTGAATGTAGATCTAGGCATATATACCAAATGTAAGGTCCGAATAATAAAGCTACAGGATAGCTGTCAGGCAACATCTCTCTTCCTTGTTGTGCTCATAGATATGTGTGTTGAACTTGGCTTTGAGTCTACATTATTTTAATAAAAGAAGGGAAACCTTTCTGGCATAGACACGTCTAAAAATAACATTATTGCAGTTGGTGAGTCTGCACCAACTCCTAATTCATATAGCTCCTACACAAGAGAAGCACAGCATGTTCTGACATATTGTACCTCTCCCAGGGTTGGCAGTAAATCTTAGAAGGGTATTCCCTGTCTGAGACTTTTATGGCACTTCAATTGTAAATACCCAAAATGGCTGAGAGGTTCCACTTCAGTGACTGCCAGAGATCGGAATAGGGGTCCCATTCGATGCTCCAGAAAGAGGAGATGAGGCGGTGAGACGCCATTATCATTATAGTTTTTGGGGTTACAGAAGTGACAGTTTCACAACCATAACTAGAGAGAAAAACACACATATATGGACTCCTCTCCAACTCATCTCCTTCTCTTTGGAGTCTCAAACCCATCAGACATTTTTATGGTAGTTCTTGTGGATCTTCCTTGATTGGGTCAGAAATAAATATTTATTTGATGAAGAAATTTAAAGATCATTCACAAACTGTTTTTATTGGATTGCTCATCTAGGTTGCTTAAAATAGCATATACAGCACTAGAATGCCCACCACAACATTGCCAGCCATAACTGTACCAGCCATATAGTGCTCACCATAACAATGCCAGCTATACAGTGCCCAACATAAGAGTGGCGCCAGACGTACAGTTACAGCCATACACTACCCACCCTAACAGTGCCAGTCATACAGTGCCCACCACAACATTGCCATTCGTTGAATGCAGCCATGAATATTACTTTCTGAAGTATGAAGGCCGAGATGGAGCATGTTTGAGTCCTGATGCCTGGGGACCGTATAAAGGGGCACTGGGAGCCGCATGTTGTACACCCCTGTCCTATACCCTTTTGACACAGCTTAGAGACTGACATCACTGGAAATCTGACACAACATTACTACCCAACAAAAGGCCATTGAAATCAAAGGCTTATTTCTTCAGATGACCATACACTTAATATTGGTGCTGGTTGAACACTATAAGTGGAATTGATAAATCTTTCCTAGTGTGTTTTAGCTTAATTTCCAACGTGTACATTTTGGAGATAAGGGACCTATTAATCAGTTTTGAACATGTTCCGTCGTGCAATCTATGCTTTATTTTGCTCAATTGAATTATGCTGCTGTAAGGCAAATACCACAGATCTGTCTAATTTCTTAATACACTGTACAATCCGATTAAAGGTATGTCTTTCTTTTTAGGAGAGATCTACATGTGAATACAACGCAAATGAAAAATGAGCTCCTGGAATTTGGAGAAGCAGCGTCCCTTGCTGTACTGCAGACATTTCTTGGCTGACAATGGAGTATTTCATGGTATGGTCTGATCTTTCAACTTCTTAGAAGTCTTCTATTCTAGAAAAAAAAACAGGAAAAGTCATCTGACAGTGAGCAGCTTGTCCAAATCAGCAGTTAGGGGCCATTCACATCATGTTTTAGGCCTGGTTAGTGGTATCTATCAGAATACTGTGAAAATGGTGCTGTGGTTCAGTCATATAGAGTTAGGCAAAGTCTACACAGCACTGGTTTTTCATTGGATTGACGGTGATTCAGTGTTTAGAATTTGCCGAAAATCCGAATGTAACCATTCGCTGTGTAGCCCTCAATAGAAATTTTTTTACTGAGGATTTCTAAACCACTGGCCATTTGGCGGAAGAGAGAACATGTTCTATTTTCCTCCGGATTCATATAGCCTCAATGTATGGTGCCGGCGGGAAATCTAAAATGCGACCGCTGTTTTTGCGCAAAAACCGCAGTGCATTGAAGTTCAAATACTCTCAGATTTCTGATGGTATTTTAACTTCACTGGGCAGACATTGCCTAATGAAGCTAACTTAGTCTTATTTTGACTACGTTTGCTCTTTTTGTTTTCTTTTATGTATAGCTCCGGAAGCATGCACGTTCACAAAGTAAAGCAAATGTAGTCCAAATAAGACTGCACTGGCCTTATTATTCTCTATGGCTCCGCTGCGGTGCTTGTGAGGGTCCCGTTTTTCACACTTGCTATGAGCGGAGTCTTAAAGAGAACCTGTCACATAGTTTTTGCCTCCCTTGCTGAGGACAGAACAAGGTAGTGCCAGACCTGCTGTTTCCAGCGCTGTGTCCCTTATTCTATAAGATGCTGTAGTTTTTGTGTATTTAATGCTCAAAGCTGCAGTTTTCAGCCAGTAGAGTGATTTGAAGAGTCCTTCAGAGTGTCAGTTTTTTTTCATACCCCGCCCACCTGAGGCTAGCTCCGCCCACCTCAACTGACAAACCTATTACGTTGAATAGGTAGAATCATGTGAATAACTGTCAGTGGGCGGGGCTAGCCTTTGGTGGGCGGGGCTAACACCTGCTCATGAATAAGATTTGAGAGGTAAATGCTCTAAAACTGCTGCATCTTACAGAATAAGGGACTCAGTGCTGGGAACAGCAGGTCTGACACTAGCTTGTGCTGTCCTCAGCAAGGGGGGGGCACAACCTATGTGACAGGTTCCCTTTAAATATCATGTGAATTGTCCCTTGCATGTTGCGCCATTCTCAAGCTTGAGAAAGAGGGCACGCACCTCGACATGTCGCATGTGTGCATGAAAGCTGCTAGCAGCATGTCCTCCACCTATCCTCAGCTACCTACATAGACACTATTATTTCCTTTCAAATGGCATTGCCTATGACATAAATGGATATTTTGCTACTTCAGTACCGCAAGTATCTTTATATTATTTGGCTCAAGTGGAGTTTTTGTATATATGAAAAATGACATGGTAAAGTTTGAATTGCATTTTATTTACCCACATTGTTACGTTTTTGTGATTTTTCACCTTCAGAATCATTAACATGCATGTTTCAGTTATACTGGAAGCGCTTTTCGGCTACGTCTACACAGCACAGGAATACTGTCGGATTTTTGGCGGTTTCAGTATTTTGAAACTGCAGAGAATCCGATGGTACACTGTGCTGCATAGACAGCAATGAACAACCTGTGCTGCAGTCTATACAGCACAGGCTTTTAACTGCTGTGTTAAAAGTCCTGCAGTTTGCCATTGGATTCCTGTACATTTAGTTGTATGGGCCGGTGGCAAAAACTGAAACCTACTGCGTTTTTTGCACAAATCGGTGATAAAAACCGTGGTCCTGCATAGGACTAAATGCTGTCGGATTTTTTTTGACCTATGCTGTGTAGCCCTAGCATCCCTTCGTTTGGACTTTTGTGTGGTGCACTTGTGTTGCTGCTTGCCCTGGTGATTGTATTTTAACCACTAGACAGTTGCTATAGTTACCTTCTCAATAAAAAAGAAATATGGAACATTTGTTGCAATGTAGAACCCCCCTTCATTCAGTACAGCAAGAGAAAGAGAGATGGAATGTGATGAAGTTTTGCAGTTTTTCAGCCCTTCTAAATACAATGTAAATGCATCCATTTTATTGGGCTTTCCTTTTATTGCTCTTTAGTGCATGTAAAGTCTGGTAATATCTGGTGGAAATAACATGCAGACGCATTGGACTACATGCACAATTATTTTAAAGTCATAGTCACACCGCTCTGCGGAACCTTTGCTAGATTTTATTAGCTCTAAATGCAATAATTAAATTAAAATAAAAGGAAAGCCCTTACTGTTGTGCCTCCTGTCCCTGTCATTACAGTGTTAAAGGGGTTTTCACAGAGCCTGCTTTTTACAGCCAGCTTCCACTACGTGTTTAGGCTGTGGGTGATTCTACAGCAGTAACTGACATTTCAGCTTTGCTATTCCTAGCTGAGCCTGTTACAGGGGCATTGGTGATGGAGGAGTTTGAACAGCAAGGCACAAAGCTACCGAGTTCTAAAGTGTTAAACTTTGTTAATAGGAAACATAAACAAGCTCCAGTGCTGCTGATAAGACATAGCAGGTAGTGACGACACCGTCACAGCCAGGGCTGCCAGAGCAGAGAGAAGCGTTTGGTTACCTAGGCAACCTGTAGACAAGCAGGAGATAAGAACTGCTATAACTCTGAAATAAAGCAAAATCATAACAGCAATGTATGTGGTAATAATCTTTACTTACCTTTTGCCTGCAAGCTTATTATTATTATTTGTTTTAGAACGCCCTTGGTTCCAGAGCACTGTACATTCGGGTTACATACACTACATAGGTCAAACAAGTACAAAGGTGGCAAATTAATAACGAACAACTGGTACAGAAGGAGAGAGGTCCCTGCCCGTGAGGGCTTACTGTCTACAAATTGGGTTTAAAGCTAATATATGTGGTGTGAATACCCTTTAAGGGGTTTTAAGGCCTTGAGGTGATTCTTGCTGTTGTTTGTTAATAATACAGTGTGTCCTCAAGTTACAATGTCCTCAAGTGACAATATACACTCACCGGCCACTTTATTAGGTACACCATGCTAGTAACGGGTTGGACCCCCTTTTGCCTTCAGAACTGCCTCAATTCTTCGTGGCATAGATTCCACAAGGTGTTGCAACGATGCTCAATTGATACCAAGGGGCCCAAAGAGTGCCAAGAAAATATTCCCCACACCATGACACCACCACCACCAGCCTGAACCGTTGATACAAGGCAGGATGGATCCATGCTTTCATGTTGTTGACGCCAAATTCTGACCCTACCATCCGAATGTCGCAGCAGAAATCGAGACTCATCAGACCAGGCAACGTTTTTCCAATCTTCTACTGTCCAATTTCGATGAGCTTGGGCAAATTGGAGCCTCAGTTTCCTGTTCTTAGCTGAAAGGAGTGGCACCCGGTGTGGTCTTCTGCTGCTGTAGCCCATCTGCCTCAAAGTTCGCCGTACTGTGCGTTCAGAGATGCTCTTCTGCCTACCTTGGTTGTAACGGGTGGCTATTTGAGTCACTGTTGCCTTTCTATCAGCTCGAACCAGTCTGCCCATTCTCCTTTGACCTCTGGCATCAACAAGGCATTTCCGCCCACAGGACTGCCGCTCACTGGATGTTTTTTCTTTTCGGACCATTCTCTGTAAACCCTAGAGATGGTTGTGCGTGAAAATCCCAGGAGATCAGCAGTTTCTGAAATACTCAGACCAGCCCTTCTGGCACCAACAACCATGCCACGTTCAAAGGCACTCAAATCACCTTTCTTCCCCATACTGATGCTCGGTTTGAACTGCAGGAGATTGTCTTGACCATGTCTACATGCCTAAATGCACTGAGTTGCCGCCATGTGATTGGCTGATTAGAAATTAAGTGTAACGAGCAGTTGGACAGGTGTACCTAATAAAGTGGCCGGTGAGTGTACAACACACAATGGTCTTTCCTGGTACACTCACTATACAAAGTCACAGACTGTAGCACATGGGATTCCTGGAAGATCAAACCAATTGTCATGAACATTTTACTTGTAAATCATCTGTATTAGTGAGTTGCATGCAGTGATTGGCAGTCTAGTTGCGCCTCTCTACAGTACAGTGTGCTACTATATGTCCTGTACAGCTCTTTACATGTGCCAGATAAGTGGTTCTTTTGAGCACCAGGTGAGAGTGACCCCATTTCCTTTTTTTCTCTACATTTTATATAAAGTAAATGAGCCAAAGAAGCTCCTGCCCTTCAAATATAAAGCTTTATCTGTATTACTTATTGCTTAATATTCCTTAATCTTCATTTGTTGGGTGACATTTTGGAGCTTCGGAACCATTTACCAGTTGTCCATAGAGTTGTGGTCTCAATATGCAATGATCATCCTAGAACCAATTACTATTGCTTGTTGAAAGTCCACTGCATTGTTCTTCATTCAGAAACCTAAACCTTTATTCCGGACACTTCATTAATGATACTTTTGATAACCACGAGGTGGCAGTACAAGCACATTTATGACAGCTGGAATGGCACACAACACCATTCATACCTTTACTGTTCATTCTTCAGTTTCAAACGTCACGCTAAACTAAGACATTTTTGTTAGGTTGTGTATATGCATGTCCGCTATTGCTTGTGACATAACATTTATTCCATAGCTGCCTTCTTTGAAAATCAATATAGGTGAGAATGAGATACACACTACTTTTTTTTAATTGTAGGTCCATGTGATTGGGACCTTGCTAGTGTTACAGTACAGTGTTGGTAGCTGAGGAAGTCAGAAAGTATCAAGCCCATTGGAGACTGAGGCATCACTACTGTGCCATATCAGTAGATTAATAGACAGATCTGAACGCTGGACTTTTCTTAGAGAAGATTTTCCCTGTGGAGATCAGGGTCTCCGCTGTGAAAGTGGAAGCAGAAAGTGTTAAAGGGCTATCACTCCCATAGGGATGTTACAGGATTGTCACCACTGCTAAGTACAGGCGTCAGCCCCCCTTCCTCCCCACAGTGGGTGACTTCCATGACTTATTTTTATCGCAATAAACTGCATGGTGAATGTATTGCCACTTTGAAGGGTTATAGGAGGGTCGCAAAGCACAAATTGTGAACTGGCTACTACTTGGCCTATAACATGAAAACCCTCTGCCCGGCCTACAATAGGCCTCAAACCTTGGTTGGTGAGGAACTTCTGTATTAAAGGGGTTGTCTCACTACAAGGATTGCTTTTTAAGTTAGAGATCTGGAAGAAACAAGGGCTGCAAACAACTGCAAGCAGAGAGTGAAAGTGTATATAAAACAGGAAATATACTGGAAAGTAGTGGCTGTCCTGATACAATACAAACATTTACTTGCTAAAGCCATAATACTCCTTTAAAGGGGTTGTCTCACTACAAGGATTGCTTTTTAAGTTAGAGATCTTGCAAAAACAAGTCACTTTGCAATATATGTCCATTAACCGTGTCCTACCTATTCTGAGATATCCCCTCTTCTATGGGCTGCATCAGCTCCTCAGGTCGCTATAGCTACAGATCTGTTCAATATCTCATGATAGGCTGCCAGCACTGGTTGCTATAGCTACAGACCTGGCTTCTACTGCAGCCTAGTAGTAGCCAGTAAACCGCCCTTGAATTCAAAATGAAGCCAAGAAAACAGGACTGAGGTAAGATGAATCAATGTAGTGAGACAACCCCTTTAAGGATGATGCCACAAGACTGGTTTCCTCTCCAGTTCTCTTTGTTGTCCCTGATAAGGACAGTATATTATATGTAAAAACTGTTAAAGCGATGTTTATGTATTTATATTTTGGGAATCAAGCCTCTCTGCATGGACAGTACACATAGAAAATAATAATAAAAAAATTGATTTCCCCCTACCTGCCCTGAATTGAAGTTGACCTGGGGACAGAAGTAGAGAATTCTATCACAATTAGGCTATGTTCACACGGCTTATTTTGGGAGGGATTTCAGTCCGTATTGCACGCTGTACTACGCACAAATACGCCTGAAATACGTCCCTGTCATTACGGTAATCCACAATTCTCATAGAGAACTATTGTGTCCGTCTCCTCTCCCCGCTCGCGAAATACGGGAGCGGGGAGAAAGTGACATGCACATTATCCTGGCGGGATACGCGCCGTGTATAATGAAAGTCTATGGGGCCGGCGGGCTGCCGACCCTCTCGCCCCCATACACGCGCTGTAATTGCGGGCGAAATCTGTCCCGCAATTACGGCGTCAATCAGCCGTGTGAACATGGCATTACTATACAGGGCAGAGTGTCCAGCACAGAAAGTGCTTCCCTTCTTAGAGCTGAAAAAGAAAACTTTGACTGCCTGTGGCCACTACAATGGGAAGGCCCCTGGTCTAAGTTTTTACAATGTGAATATCATAAAGGAAGCTATTGGGTCTTATTCAAACACATCGGTATGTCTTTAGAATGACTTGGGTAATGATACAATGGACAGTATGTTTACTCTTATAGACATCCTACAGACCTCACTGGCCCCAATCTCCTCCCTCTCCTGTCCTGACCAGGCTGTCAAACACTATAATGAAACGCTCTCAACCATCCCTGGACATATTGGCACCGCTCACACACCACACCATCAGAGTCAGACGCCCGCAGCCTTGGCACACACCTCAGACTCGCTTTCTGCAGCAATGTTCCAGGTGTGATGAGCATCTGTGGAGAAAGCTAAGGCTACTTGCAGACTTTCTCCATTACAAATTCATACTCAGGACTTACTACACTGCCCTTCACTGCATAAAACAAGAATATTTCATCTCTCTCATCTCAACATTACACAACAACCCAAAACGTCTGTTTGACTCCTTAGACCTAAAGCTCAGGCCCCGATAACCGACCTCTGTGCTGAAGACCTGGCCACTCAGTTCAAAGACAAAATTGAGAGTATCTGACAAAACATCACATCTCAATCCCCAAATAATACGAATTCTGTCCCTTCACACACATCCTCTAGTCTGCTCATAGCCATTGACCTGACAACAGAATGAGTTTCAAGGCTTCTCCTGTCTGCTCACCCTACTCCATGCTTTAGTGACCTCATTGCCTCCCACCTTGTCCAGTCCATTTCTCTTCAGCAGTTACCTCTTACCTAACTGCAATCTGTAACCTCTCTCTCTCCACTGGGATCTTTCCATCCTCCATTAAACACGCTGTTATAACTCCTTTACTGAAAAAGCCCTCTCTGGACCCATCCTCCGCTGCTAATTGCCGACCAGTCTCTTTATTTCTAAGCTCCTGGAACACTTGATCTGCCCTTGCCTAATCCGCTATCTCTCTACTAACCCTCTTCTTGATCCTCTAAAATAAGGTTTCTGCACCTTGCACTCCACAGAAACTGCTCTAGCAAATGACCTCCACACTGCTAAATCTCAGGGCAACTACTTGCGTCTTCTGGATCTCTCTGCAACATTTGACACTGTTGATCACCATCTTCTCCTCGGCATGCTCAGCACCATTGGCCTTCAGGACATCGCTCTCGCTTGGTTCTCATCTTAACTCTCTGACCACTGCTTCAGTGTCTCATTGCAGGTTCTACTTCTTCTCCTCTCCCTCTTACTGTTGGGGTTTCTCAAGGATTAGTTCTTTGCCATCTCCTCTTTTCACTCGCATAGCCCCCATTAGACAAACCATCAGCAGATTTTGTTTTTGATACCATCTCTACGCTGCTGACACCCAATTATACACCTCTTCCCGTGATGTCACTCTTGCTCTTTTAATAAACACCAGTGACTGTCTGTCCGCTGTCTCTGACATCATGTCTCTATCTCAAACTAAACCTCACTAAAACTGATCTTCTTGTCATTCCACCATCTACTGACCGACCACACCCTGCTATTTTTGTTTCAGTATGTGGCACGATCATAACTCCTAGGCAGCAGGCCTGCTGTCTTGGGGTTATTTTCGATTCCAATCTGTCTTTCACTCCCTATATTCAATCCCTTGCCCACTCCTGTCACCTGCACCTCAAGAACATCTCCAGAATCCACAACTTAAACTCTCATTGTTGCTCTTATTTTTTTCTCGTCTTGACTACTGCAACTTATTGGTCTCCCTCTCTGTAAACTCGCCCCTCTCCAATCTGTCCTGAATGCAGCAACCAGGCTCATCTTTCTTTCCAGCTGCTATACTGATGCCTCTACCCTGTGTCAGTCACTGGACTGGTTGCCCATACAACCAATCTCAGCACTCGCGCCCATAAAGCTCTCCATAGTGCTGCACCCCCCTACATCTCCTCCCTAATCTCTGTCTACCACTCTACCCGGTCTCTCCGTTCTGCTGCGATCAGGCTACATTCCTCAATCATGCAAATCTCTCATGCCCGTCTTCAAGATTTCACATGTACTGCACCAGTTCTCTGGAACATGGTACCACGGGTGATCAGGCATACTCATAACTCTCATAGATTTAAGACTGCCCTGAGAATACATCTGGCATTTCCCGATCCCTAATTGCAAACCCCCATTTTTTATCACACACATCCGTCACACTCTACACTAGGGCACCCACCGGCACTTATCTGTATATAGATGTACTGTCATGGTGGCAAGTTCAGCCAATTTTTATGTAAACCACCCCATATTTATGAACCATGGCTGGACCATTTTAAACTTAGAACTTCTCATCCTTCGTCTCCCCCATCCACCCTTATAGATTGTAAGCTCTTGCAAGCAGGGCCCTTCACACCTTGTGTCTCATCTGTAAGTAGCTCTCACTGTGTAATGTCTATCTTACTGTCTGTAATTATGCCCTCTACATTGTAAAGTGCTGCGGAATATGTTGGCGCTATATAAATAAAGATTATTACTATTATTACAGCCGAGTGGTGTGTTTGGCCATAACTAAAACTCCATAGAACAAAATGGAGAGTAGTGCGCAAGCATGACTGACTCTCCAATCTGAATGTAGCTTTTTTGGAGCCCATTCCAGAGATAGGTGCACCGATAGCAGTTTGATGGCCTTAATGTTTTGTTTCTATTCCTTTTGCTCTTAGCTAGTACATTATGCACAATACTGGCATATTCTCTATATAACTATGCATGTGAATGTCTCTTCTGAACTCTCAGTTAATTTATGTATTGTTTGTCCCTCTAACTCTTAGGCCTCGTTCACACGGCTTATTCTGGGACTGATTGGAGCCGTACTGCGCGCCGTATTTGCGCTGCAGTACGGCTCCAATCCGTCTGTCATTACGGTAATCCACAGTTCTCATAGAGAACTGTGGATTTCGTCTCTTCTCCCCGCTCGGAGAATACGCCGACGGGGGAGGCAGTGACATGCACATTATTTACAGCGTGTACGCGCCGTAGATAATGACAGTCTATGGGGCTGCCGGCCCCCCCGCCCCGCTGCACGGCTGCCGGTGTAATTGCGGGGGCGAAATCCGTCCCCGCAATTACTCCGGCAATAAGCCGTGTGAACCAGGCCTTACAATTTAGTTGGGAGAGCTGTTCACATGATCGGCCAACTCTCTAAAATCTAGCTGCAATTAGGAGAGGTCCATGTTCAATGGACCTTCTTCAACTTTATATGAAAAAAAACTTTGAGATTCTTAGTTCACACGTTTTGATCAAAAAATGTTTAAGCCACCCCCGGCTTACAACGGGATCTCAAGGCGGGTGGTCCTACGCTATTTTTACCTCTCAATAGAGCCAAATTCAGACTTCTCATTGGGTCAACCGACCTCCATAATCCAGAGAGAAAAATAAAAATAACACCAACCTTGCAAGCATACTGCACTGATATAACAGCCTGTGGAGGTGGGCAAGAAACCAAAATGGAGGCATCCCTTCCTCCCTATATAGATTAAAAGCAATGTATGCCAAATACAATGTATAGTTCTGCACAAAAAAACATTTCTGAAAAACACAATGAGAACCTGGGTGCCACTGGCATGGTTGCGGTATATATATATATATATATATATATATATATATATATATATATATATATATATATATATATATATATATATATACCCTTTTAGCAGTTGGTGTGCCACTGGTAATGGTATGAATATATATATATAAATATATTCATACCATTACCAGTGGCACACCAACTGCTAAAAGGGCTATACGATACATGGAAATTTTGGTTTTTTGCACCCCACCCACCTCCACAAGCTGTTATATCAGTGCAGTATGTTTGCAAGGTTGGTGTTTTTTTGTTTTTCTCTCTGGATAATGGAGGTCGGTTGGCCCAATGAGAAGTCTGAATTTGACTCTAGTTAGAGGTAAAGATAGAGTAGGACCACCCGCCTTGAGATCCCGTTGTAAGCCGGGGGTGGCTTAAACATTTTTTTATCAAAACGTGTGAACTAAGAATCTCAAAGTTTTTTCCATGTATGATAGCATAAATGCTTCTTTAGAGGTTTCCATGTATTGTATAGCCCTTCAACTTTGACTCGATTATGCCCATTTAGCATGGTGGATCAATGGTTAGCACTACTGCCTTGCATCGCTGGAGTTCTGGATTCAAATCCAACCAAAGACTAGATCTGCATTGAGTTTGTATGCTTTTCCAGTGTTTGCATGGCTTTCCTCTTTGTACCTTGGTTTTCTCACAATCCAAAAACATCCTGCTGGTGCAATGTTAGTGCTATGTCAATAAGCAAGAAATAAAAGACCTGTCTTCATAACTGCACTATCTTGCACGTGTCACCAGTGTCTGACTGGGATGCCTAGCGCCCACCAGTGGAATTTCATTCTGGGGGCCCGCCTGTAGAGTTGATTCTGGGGACACACCCTACAGCTACTCTACCTGTCTCTAATACTTTGCCTCTTGCTTTTTGCTTCTTTCTCTTTGGCTTTCTCCCTCTTCCAAAAATGTATATGAAGTTAAAAAAAAACTACAGGCCTGCCATGCTCAGGGGCCCACTGGGGGTTCCCCCTGTTCCCCCGTGGGCCTGTCTGAGCTTTCATGCCATACATACCATACGCCAGGACATGCTCCAGAGGGGACCCAGCATTGAACTGCGTGGTGTGACATTGTCCTAGCTACTACCTTCAGCCATCAGGGGGAGCTCGCTACTTACAGATGTATAAAGTTTCCATAGAACGAGTAGTATAATGCACATTTAGTAGTATGACATTTATTTGAGGTTTTACCATATAGATAGAATGAAAAATCAGCTCAGAATTTGGACCTAAAATGGAATCATGGACCGCTTTAATAAAGGCGTAGTGCATTTCTATGAGGTCTCAGGGAGGCATTTGACTCTTTGACTTTACATTTTATTTGTACGTTCACATTTTTGGGAAATAGAGAAAATGTAGTCCGCTTCAGTCTGTTTGCACTACAGATTCCTATAGCCACATCACAGCCCCACTGCAGTATCTATTAGGATAACTTTTCAAGATATTTTGACAGATACCACTGTCCGAGGTATAAGATGTGATGTGAATGTGGCCTAACGCCTGCATTAGTGATGCTGCTTGTTGTCTTATGGCTTTCTTTATAACATGATAACCCATGTATAAATGCTGTAGCTGCAGTATAAACGGAATGTAGGATTACCAATATGTCTTCCTTGCTTGCTTGGATGTAGAAATTGTTGGTGATCTGCCCACTGGCAATCTGCTATGTGTCTACATTGTGCCTTTAATAGAGAAATGGCAAGCCTTAACATAAGAAAAGAAGATAGACAGGAGACGTCATTCTTTTTACATGCCCTCCGTTTTTAAACAGTGTCATGCTTCGAAAGGAATAATTCAGGCTTTGAGATGAGTGTGGAGGGACATGCAGCCCCCTTGTACGTGCAGGGCTTAGGAGCACTGGCAGCAGATAGGGACTGGCTAGCTTAACTATTCTCTCTACTTACTCTGGAAATGGCAATTTGATTTTTGTCTTTTTTATTTGTGTTGTAATTTCACATTTATAATGTGTATTTTTTACTGACCAAAGTATTATTGTATTGTCTTGTAAATATGAAGTGGTATATAATGTGTGGTTAAAGCACAAGAACATGTTTGCCTTGGTACATTACGGTTGCTGCAGCTTGTACTATATTGAGCAGCATACTAACCCATGGGTGTACTGTTCATTAGAAGGTTGTGCTCAGTCACTTTTGTTGTATACTGCTGGTAGTGTAAAATGCTGTGGTATTGTACAGTTGAAAGAAAAAGTTAGTGATCCCTTTGCAAATACCTGGATTTCTGCATTAATTCCTATTAAAATGTGGGCTAATTTTTTACAGAAAAATGAGACATTACAGTGGGGAAAATAAGTATTTGATACACCGGCGATTTTGCAAGTTTTCCCACCTACAAGAAATGGAGATATTTTGTATTTTTTTTTTTATTTCAGTAGCACTTCAACTGTGAGAAACAGAATTTAGAAACAAAATCCAAAAAAATCACACTGTATGATGTTAAAATAATTAATTGGCATTTTATTGCATGAAGTAAGTATTTGATCATCTACCAACCAGCGAAGGTTCTGGCACTCACAGACCTGTTAGATTTTCTTTAAAAAGCCCTCCTACTCTGCACTCATTACCTGTATTAATTGCACCTGTTTTAACTCATTACCGGCATAAAAGACAACTGTCCATACACTCAATCAATCACACTCCAACCTCTCTACCATGGCCAAGACCAAAAAGCTGTCTAAGGATACCAGGGACAAACTAATAGACCTGCACAAGGCTTGCATGGGTTACATGACAATAGGCAAGCATCTTGGTGATAAGGCAACAATTGTTGGTGCAATTATTAGAAAATAGAAGAAACACAAGATGACTGTCACTCTTCCTTGGACTGGGGCTCCATGCAAGATCTCACCTTGTGGGACAAAGATGATTCTGAGAAAGGTCAGGAATCAGCCCAGAACTACACAGGAGAACCTGATAAATGACATGAATAGAGCTGGGACCACAGTCTCAAAGATTTAACGTCAATAACACAAACCGTGATTAAAATCCTGCAGGGCTTGGAAGATACCCCAGTTCATGCCAGTACATCTCCAGGCCCATTTGAAGTTCGCAAATGACCATTTGGATGATCCAGAGAGACCAAAATAGAATTTTTGGGTCTCAACTCGCCGTGTTTGGGGGAAGGAGAAGGATGAGTATAATCACACGATCGCCATCCCAACCGTGAAGCATGGGGGTGGAAACATACTTTGGGGGTGTTTTTCTGCAAAGGGGATAGGATGACTTTACCGTGCTGAAGAGAGGATAGATGGGGCCATGTATTGTGAGATTTTGGTCAACAACCTCTTTTCCTCAGTAAAAGCTGTAGGAAGGCACAAGGTGGGATTATTGACGGACGTTATGTGTCACCGATCTGCCTAAGATCGGTGAAATAAAGCCCATTTGTTCTGGTGTCAGCGGCAGCAGGCCACTGACACAGGTTTGGTATTTGTAGTATGGCAGTAAAGCTGTGATCTGGGTCGGGCTTTATTGGAGCAGTCTGTAGAGTTGGGTGGGATGGGCTACTTCCACATCCAGTCTTGAAAGGCCAGCAGGCTCAGATGAGAGGGGTGGTGGTTCCCTAGCTTGGTCAAACTGCTCAGAGGAGCGAGTGTTTGTATGAGAGCCAGAGCTGGGCCTTGCACTCCAGAGAGAGAGAGACTGAAACCTGCATGCGGTTTCCTTGCCCAGGGATCCCGAGTACGGTACTGTACTGATATCAGTGACTGTGTTTTCGGATGTCTTTTTGTTTGGCTGAAGCAAGCCTGCCGTTTACTTTTCATGTTTTGTGGAGTGCTACAATAAACCTTGCTGTGTTTCACACTAAAGGACTGCTTCCCTTTGAGCTAATCCCTACAATTGGTGTCTCGGATGCGGGCAACATCCTGGAGTAAGAGACTGCATGTCCTGGGTTAAGGCGGCTGCTACTCTTAAAAGCCAGACAGGAGTAATGGAGGAGCTGCTGAAGCACCTGGTGCAGGTGAGCGCCCAACAGCAACAAGCCCATGCAGAGTCCGTGCGGTCACAGCAGGAAACGAACCAGCTCCTAATCAGGCAGATGGCCATCATGGAGGAAGCAATCCGGGGGAAGGAGACCCCAGCTACACCCCGTCAGGAGGACGGACAGCAGGTGCGGAAAAGGGTACGAGTCGCTCTTCAGAAGATGACCCCAGAAGACGACGTGGAAGCCTTCCTT